>JAQBSW010008432.1:0-34159 GCA_029291075.1 Eudiplozoon nipponicum
ATTAACTGTTTGCAGCTTTCGCCACATATACATATATAGGCAATACAATTTAAACAATAATTGATTGCGCGGGTGGTGGTAACAATTCTTTAAATCAAGTTTGCGTGCTTGAAGTAAACACCAACCCCATTGTATTTAACCAGTCATCGAACAACATAACAAAACTACCGCCAGCTGCAACGCACTGACGCGTTTCGACCTTCCATGATCATCATCAGAGTACGACGGCAAACTGACTATCGAGGATCAAACCGCATTGAATATATATTGAAATCAAATTTAGATATGCGGCTCTCACCTCTAGCAGTCTTGCATACATTGAACTTGACTGGAAATGTCGGCTGCACAATTTCTATGCAGTCACGAACATTAACTGTTTGCAGCTTTCGCCACATATACATATAAAGGCAATACAATTTAAGAATAACAACAGAAATAATATTTTAGACAAATTATTATTGAGATTTACGCGAGAGAGAGACACATACAGAGAGAGAAAGAATACCTAGTTACTATGAGTAAATTTATCAGGATAACTCACAGAAATGAGGCAAACTAAACCTCTCCACAACACCATTATGGCCAAGTTAGCATTCGGGCAAGGCAACATCAGCAATACAGCTTCCTTGCGGCTTTCACTGTATCACGTCATAAACAAACCAAACCTCGCAGCTAACTTTGCCCTACTAAGAAAAGAAAGTTACGAAGATGATTCTACTAGACATCTGCAACAAGATCGCCACTGAGCTCGATTCGATGCCATATCGCTAAGGGTTTCTAACCAAGAACTATGATGCGCACGTGGACCCCATCCTGGCAGACGAGTGGGTCCTATACTACCCAATTTGGATGTAAGTGACTTCAACTGTTTCTGCCATGTCAAAATCTGCCCACCTTGTTTCTTACGCCAATCTGGTGCTGGATGAGAGAACAGAGCTCTACTGGGCAATCGAATTGAGGGCATACGCAAAACGTGACCGAGCCAACGAAGTTGATGGAGCCTTATTTGTTTTTCTAACGAGGAGCACTTATTAACATATTCAAAAATGTGTCTACGTATGTCAACATCAAATGAATAGACCAAATTATTGTTAACAATCAATTTGTCTACTTTTACAAACAGTTCAACGGAATCTTTCATACTATGCGCAGATAGGTGATCCCTCGCCAGCTTCAATAGGTTAGCCGACCATTTCGCCAATTCATGCGTTGGCGTATTTGTCAATGACACAATTGGTCAAAGCGGAGTACCATTTACATGTTTCTTTGACAATGCATACATTATCGACATTTGTGTTCCAACCGACCTCAGTTGTTAGTTTTCAATATGTGTGAACTGTTCGTCTTTCCACGGTTCATCACCCATAAAATCAATTTCAAATTGTGGACCAGAAATCAAACAATTGACTTTAGAAACATAATCATCACGATCCATGACAACCAAGCCAGACCCTTTGTTCCATGAAAGAATAACACGAACACGCTCATTGGCCACTTCTTGTAACGCAGCCATGTGCGTTTCGTTCAAAGGAGATTCCATCCACTGTGACCAATTTTGATATTGGTGGCAAATATCGACAAGCTTAACGTTAAACCATCGTTGGCTGTCATCATTATTCGCTTTTAAATCAGACAACTGATTGAATAGTGATTCAAACCCTGCTTCCGTTACTATATGATCCTCTCTGCCAGGAATGCAAATCTTTTTTTTCATTAGCGAGAAACTCACTTTGTAACGAAGTCAGCTTCTTCTTTGATAAATTAATCAAAAACTTTCTCTGATCGCGCAGTGTGTTATGAAGTGAGAACCACGTTACGACAAAAATTAGAAAATTTGATTTTTGCAAATAGACGAAGTTCATTCAAAGCATCAGATATATTTTCCAACTGTGCCCCGATATCAATAATTTTTGTATCAGACGTTTCTGCACTAGAAAGTCCAAATTGATGAAGGTTTTGTCTGCTATGCGGCGAGCTTCTATTTTTCAGTTTCGGGAACAGTAATGTTTGCAACCTTGTTTGTAAAAAACGCCCGTTTCTAGTTCCTTTGCTAATTTACATCTGAGTTTCGCAATTTTATCACATATAACGACAATACTGGTAGGATAGTCTTTATTCAGATACACGAAACATTTATTACCTGATATGAATTCTTTTTAAAATATATTTAAAATCACACAGTATCGCTTCCGCTACATGATTTCAATTAAATTTACTGGAGTCATGAACAAAAACAACCTAAATAGTTACAAGTATGTACTAGGTGTTGCGAACAAATTAGTTCAGTTGTGACCAGAAGGATAAACAAAAGACAGCATGAACGGAAAGTATAATCTCATGCACATTCCTTTCGTGCTTACTGGCGACTCATCAGTAGGAGCCGGTGTCACGCCCTTTAACCATTATATATTTGGGTGAGGAATGTGGGATAATAGGACGGTACAATCTCCTAGACGAATGTGAAAACCTGCAGCAGTGAAGCTAAAATCATTTAAAACCTCGACAATGTGACTTCAACGTTAACTAACACAATATAATATAAATACCGAGTCTGCAAGGAATACTAACACTATGGCCATTGTGTCAGTAACCGATACCAACATTATTGTACCGAAGAGGTACATGGTACTAACACTATGGTTGCTGAGTCGGTACATGGTACCAACATGATGGATATCAATGTATGCTATATCCCACTGACATTTCGGTGAACTATGGCATCAATTGTTATCAATCATGTTGGCACCATGTTAGCTTCACTACTATAGGTTTACATATTCGTCTAGGAGATTGTACTGTCCTTTTATCCCACATTCCTCACCCAATAATATAGTGGTTAAAGAACTTTATACCGGCTTTCACTGTATCACGTTATAAACGTCACAAACATAATATATATATATATATATATATATATATATATATATATATATATATATATATATATATACTATAAAAAGAGAATCGAATCTATGTAATTTTATATGAGGCTTTGATATATGCTTAGCTTATACCGATATATATATATATATATATATATATATATATAATAAGTTTTGTTTATTTAAGTTCTGATCCTCGATTTAAATAAGTAAGAAATGCAAAATCTCACGCATGAGAAACACCGTGAATAATTTCTTCAATTAAGTAATACACCGAGTGTTCATGGATAACTATTTCATACAAAATATCTAACCAGGTGTCAAAATACTAGAATACACCGAATAGAAACTTATATGGAGAATTACTTATCCACTTCAAACTCCGGGCAACAAAAAAATGGAATTTTTAATACTGTCTTTTCTCACTTTCTTCAATCTACTACCTGAATCAAATTTACTCTACATTTAACTCATTTTTTCGTGTTGTTTTATTTAATCTAGACACTTATGCTTGATCAACTTACTCAATATTTAAGAATAAATTTACACGCTATTCAATATACGTTTTCATAATAAAGTACCTCTGTATGCTTTTTTCATTACCAAACAAGCATTTTTGTCATCCCGTTTTAATGGGTATTTTTTATCGATACTGCACATTGTTACGAAGTCAGATAGCTAAATTTCTCCAAAATTTGCATTACTTCAAATTTCAAGGAATAATATAATTCATGTTCGGCTAAAAAATATCAATTTCATTATTTATGCTATTACTTAGCCAAATTTTATAAACGTTACCAATGTTCACGCATTTTCATCGTCCAAAAATTCATAGTTACATGTAAATTTGAATAATAAATACTTATTTTCGAAAAAGCTTAAGCAGCCTCAATTTTATCCAACACAAATTTTGCCTATTCATGTAAATTTAAAATAGCACAATACCTTCCGTACATATTTATACAAACTACCTGTAAAAAGGCATGAAAATAATAAAACGCTGATCATTTAATTAAATATCGCACTTTAAATTTAATGGAATGGATATGCGTTAGCAAATTATTTCACAACTTTGCTAAGAATATCATTATTTTAAAAAACTGAAGTAACAATCAGAAGTGCTTCTTTTCGTTGGAAAACGATAGTTCAAAATAAAATGAGGTTTAATTAGCAGAATTTGTGAATTTTGGGCAATGTTTAACATCAGAGCGTCTGTAACATTCAGACCTTATTTAATATATATACGAAAATCTATTGTATTATCTGCAAAAGATACATAGAACATTTTTAATTGCTATTTAAAAAAATAACTAAATATGATTCCGCCGACACCCGTGCATTTAAATGGCGTAAATAAAATATGCAGTACAAAGAAATATTTTAGCAGAATTATCTATGGTGTTACGAGTAAATTATTTGCTGTGAAATACAACTTCCGTGATGTGTAAAGGTAAAATAATATATAATTCGTAGTTCAACTTGCAGATAATTAATTGTTCAAATAAAAACGTTGTAGAATAACATTTTTGTTAAATATCGTTAAAAAACAAGGTTTTGCCTATAGACAGTTATGTGAATCTAAACTGATGTCACCATTCTATGAAATTATCCCAGGCAGCTTTGTAATTGGTCCACGTGATGATGATCTCGATGTTAATTTTTCTCTATCTTGACTTTTGATGCAGCTGGAAATCGAGGGGAGTTGAAGTTGATTCGGCTGCGTTACATCCTTCTTTGTCGATTTCGTAGCCGAAGCCAATTGTTTAAGCCGAGAGAACGCATTACCAGCCACAAGAAGACGCTGTTTTACACGATCGATGAACGCGTCGCCATAAGCTGCTTCATTTGATATTTTCCCGTCATTTACCGAAACGCCTGCCTCATAATTAATGCCGGATTCACCTGGGCGATATCAAAAAATCGAAATGAAATCGACGATTTACAGAATTATCATGCAAAATGTCTTTCATAAGTAAATAATTTTTCTGTGAAATAAATTATGTATTTATTTTTGATTTCTTTAGCGAATATTAACTAGGTAATGTACCCATAGTTACAAATTTTGTCAAATAGGACCAAAGGTGATTTTAAATTCACCCTAACCATAAGGTTTAATCTCCGGTTTTTATGAGTTCCGTACTTGATGGCTACCGATCGGCAGAAGCCAGAACTGTACCCAAAATCCATAATATTATTGGTTATGAAATGTGGGATAAATCGACGGTACAATTTCATATATATCTAAGTGTTTTCATGAGTCAAATTTACACAAAAGTTTTAGCAAAGTAACTTCAAATTCGTCTCATTAGATAAAGACTGTACCGTACTTGTGAAGTGCACCAGAACAATAATTTTATCGATAGATTACATTTCATCAAAATTTAGAATGAAAAACTTTTCGAACACCTACGAAAACCGCAAAACCTTATATTTCGGCCTCGATCGACACCGATTATCACATTTCGTGGTAATCACGACATCAATCACTGAAGAATATGGATTTAATTTATTTCTCGAGTCTGAGAAATACCATACGCAGTTACGTAATCGGTGTTGCGTATTTATTACCAAATTAGTAAAAATAGGATCAAAGGTGAGTGCAATAGTTAGCATAAACAAAAGCTACAAAATCATGCAGAAATGCCATTCTTACTTAATAGCGACTCATTTATAGAAGCAAACAATAGGCCTTAACCCACTGTTCATTTAGTCATGAAATTTAAGACAGTTTACGAAGCAATTTAATTTACAGATTTTATTTCAGCCTAATAAAGTCAGATAAATATAGATTTCACTGAAATGCGACTTTTATATGAACTACCTGTATGAAATATATAATGAGCCAGTATTAAACTCTAACCATTGATAGTAAGAAAACACTAACCCAATCAAGCAAAACAACGGTCGCATTTTAAATGCAGCCTTAGTTTATACTCGTCGACATGTTCCATTTGAAATCATCAATCTACTGATTAGACAAATTTAGACCGACTACACGCCTTACCTGATAACTTCGCGTGGAGTTTTGCTTCTTCTTTTGTCACTAATAGTGTATTCCATGGTGCCCAGGCTTCCTCAGAATTCCATCGAGTCAGACAAAGATCATCTAAGTCAGACCAGCTTGACAGTGCACTGCGTTTTTCCCATATATCATTGACAATGTACCGTATATCCTCCTCATTGACTAATAAAGCCAGATGCTGCAGGGAAACATTATCCAATTTCATCGAACCATCCGGCATACGATTCTGCTCTGCAAGCAATCTAATCACCTGTTATGAGGATACCATTTAAAAAATGAACTTTATTGATTTGCAATTTACAATTTTTATTGGAAAATTAATTTTGACAATTTCCTAATGTGATTATCGTCTTTATTATTTAATTTGTAATTTGAAACTGAATGGCATACAATACATGCAGGTGATCATTACCACTTAAATATTTCATTCCAAATATGTTAGAGTAATGTTTTAGATCTTAAATTTTGTGGATGCTGCTTAGGAAAAAATAACAGAGACCAAGGGAAACGTATAAATAAATAAAACTGGATGTAATAACTCAACGCTTTAATTTATGTCTAAATATACACTGAAATTCTTTAATAGAATTGCTTGATGGACTATCGGTGTACACGTTTATACGCATAAACGGCGTCATATCCATCAGTTTTAGTAGGTGCCCAACTGTTATTTGATTTAATCAAATGTTTTCAACAGAAGAGATAATTCATTTGCTCTAAATTAATTGATTGTTCATTGTTAATTCTGTACGTTACCTTCGGCTAGTTGGAATAATTTTTTGGCTAATCCGCTATTACCATTGCTCGCTTTTTCTATCTTTCATTTTTCTTAGCCCATAATTACAGAAGTCTCAAAATGAGATTCTTTAATCTTTTAAGTGACATTTGATGGCTAAATTGTCCTGTGTGCATACATTAACGCTAATTAAACACCACTTGTGGTTACTCGCAAGCTCAAGTTTAATGCCTCAATAATAGTAATGAAAAATATAAAATATATTTTCGTATCCTCAACGCTTTCTTAAACTCAAGAAATGAATTTATATATATATATAT
The DNA here is from genome assembly GCA_029291075.1 of Eudiplozoon nipponicum. Taxonomy (NCBI): domain Eukaryota; kingdom Metazoa; phylum Platyhelminthes; class Monogenea; order Mazocraeidea; family Diplozoidae; genus Eudiplozoon; species Eudiplozoon nipponicum. The sequence goes on from JAQBSW010008432.1 coordinate 6,961, forward strand.
ATATATATATATATATATATATATATAGATTATCAGAAATTTTATCTGATAAAATTTCTTTTTGTTTTTGTATATAGTGAGGGGAAATGAATATTATTAAAGCTTCGCATTTCAAAAAAGAATATATATGGGAGAGGTATATATATATAATATATATATATATATATATATATAGGTATATATATATGAATCAAGTCATTAATAATGTCATATCTGGGAAAGCTCTTACGTATTAAATTTAACTGATTAGAAACGGAATATGTATCAATTAAAAGCAGGTAAAAACCATCATGAAATGAATTAACATGATAGTTTTTCGGATCTGAAAATATGCACAAAATGGATAGTGGAAAATTATCTTTTTTAAAGCTATTTACATATGTCAATGCACAACGTTAAGTTTTATGCTAGTTTTAAAAGATGGCTGCAAGATTCCCGTGAGTTCTAATCGGAAAAGAAAAGAGACGCACATAGAGAAAATGCATGGAAGTTTGGAAGTGAAATTATCCACAATTAAATAGTGAAAGTAGCAAAAAATGTGTACAGTCATAAAATAGAGGTTATTTATTTTACTCAAAAAACGCTTCGTCCAGTTTTGCTTATTAAATGCAAACACACGTAATTCTATGCCAAGTTGCTATCAATCTTAAAAAATTTATAATATTCTCCATTTACGACTTCTAAATGATTTTAGCCACATATTTTTTAAACACACTTTAAAAGAAAACTCCGTAGTCAAAACGGTAAACTGATTAACTTTGCGCCCATGGTCAATTACTGAAATCTAAAGCGAACTAACCAAATATGAGCAATCAGAGTATAATAGTAAACAGATAATCTGACATGAGAACAGCAAATCTTTTTCAGAGTATCTTCATTTTATCCATGCGCATACGCATATATATTAACAGAAACTTGTGTACAACTGGTGAAGTCGTCTTCTGCTACAAACCGTGCAGTCTTACGCAAGCTAGACACAACAAATTCAATGAATAACTGCCATAGTGTTTACGAAGAAAAACTGGCAGGCTTAAGGATAAAGCACACAGCTGCGCAAAAGGGTTAAATTGCAAGTGATGAATTAAAGTAGCAGAAGAATACGATTAGTCAGAAAATCAATTCAAACAGCTTAATCGTATATGAGATGCACCAGATCAGGATTTATATAAAATTAAAAACTGTCGTATTATTCAAACAAACATTGTATTTATTAATGTAGTGAATAAAGCAACATAAACTTTAAGCCAGGTAATTACTGTAAAAATCGTTAAAATTTTGTAATGATGAAAAGTGATGGCAAATATTTACGCTTATTTCATGCCTTAAGTTGAGAAATATTTCTATATTTCTATCATTTTTAAAATATATTTCCAGATTAACCATTAAAATAGATGTAATATGCCGTTGGCCGCTTGTATTTAATTAATAGAGTAATTAATTAATATGCGTGAAAAGGAGCTGCGGTGAGGCTTACGAAAGATTTTTTTTTAAATTCGTTTACAAAACAAAAATAAATCACGGTAAAGAATGTGTAAATTTCGATTTTAATTTTAAAAATGCATCAAAGAATTTGAAAATAGTAGTTCGCAATACATATTAATTTAAATGTTAATATAATAATTGGTAGTATGGATAAGCAGATGATGGTTTTGGAACCGAGACTGTATCATTTACCCTCGTGAACTTATAGAGTCAAATGGTACCGTTAACCGCTTGTCTGATGAAGAAATTTGAAGATAAAACAAAAAGTTTAACAAAAACCAATTTAATAATGAGGGCATTGCTAACACAAACGCATAGATAATTCATTGCAAGTACTAGAATGTTTCAAATAAGGAGAAACTTATTACTCTCGTTATATCGAGAGGTCAAAATTCATGATGAGCGTTGCCCAACGCGGGATTCCCAGATTCTACATGGGAAACACAAAGATATAAAAAGATTTTGGGAAACGTATGCAAACAGGATACTTAATTTTTGCACCGTTAATAGTCTCTTAAGTGAATTTTTAGTTAAAATAGTACTTCTTTTCGTTAATGATAAGCTAAATTTTGAAATCATATAATGTTGAAGAAGCTAGTTCGTATATCAAGCTAATGCACAAAATTTTATAGCATTAAATGACAATTAATCCTTCGATTTCGACAGAAAATTACAAATGGGAAGCTACGGAATTCACAAGCAAATACTAGACTAAGCCAAATGTTGAATGCACTGTACAGCAAAAATTTCTCCAAATGAAGAAATAGCCGATGACGAACTAGAATCTTATCCTTACTCGCATAAATTTGTTTCTAAAAGGCACAAAAATGCTTGCCGTTAAATTTATGTAAAAATGATATTTTTAATCCTTCAATTTTCTATCGGTATTTCAGTCTTTTCATATAGAGTTATGCAAAATTGTTGTTTCTTAATGAAAGATTCTGGGTGGTTAATTAGAACTTTAGGTCTATTGAGATGGCATATACACACCACCGAAAGGAAGAGCAAACAAAGAAACATTTTAGTATATAACATGAAATTGTGTGTAGTATGTGGAAGGGTGGTTCAGTGGTTAGAGCACCAGATTCAGAAGCAGACGTGCCCAGAATCGAATCCGATCAAACGCTAATTATAAAGAGTAAGTGAATTGTTGATATGAAAGACGAAACCGGTCTTCTAGATTAATTGTCTTTTCTACATTGCACAATGCTTAGTTAATACGAACAAATGTATGTATATAATGGGACGTGTTTAAATCAATATCGGAAATTTGATTTAAATAAATTTAAACAACGCACATGCAACCAATGTTCGCAACAAATGTTAAAATTAATACAACTTCTCTTGTAGTGAGGTTTCTTTCCTATAACGGCAGATTTCGGGTTTTTATTTGGTAATTCAGGTCTGTACTATAGCAGTATAGGAACGTTTATCTAAGAATCATTAGCTGGTATATCAATGAAAATCTTGTATTGTGTACGGAAGAGTATCGCAGTGATTAGAGCAACAGATTCCGATTCAGATGATCCCAAGTGCAAACACTGTCCGTAGCAAGATGTTGACAACACGTGAAGAATTTCAAATAAGAGCCAAAACGGTCTACATTAGATAAGGTTTAGTCTACACTGACAAATGTATACATATATAAAGAAACTGGAGTTTACATCAAGTTTGTAACTTTTATATGAACGAAATTTATCACCGCCCGCGAAATCAGTGTTCCGTTATTTATATAAATGTTCAATTTAATAGCACTTCGCCAAATATCGTGTTTTCTGTTCTTTACTGATAAATTGAGTATGGCTATATGAGACCATATGTAAACAGCGATCCCATAATGGTTCCAAACTAAGGACAGTCTAAGCAAGAAACATCATTTGGTAAATCATTAAAAAGTGTGTGTCACATGTGGCTGAGTGTTCCAATGCTTAAAACTACAGATTCTTAAGAAGACATTTCTAGTTTCCATCTTCGACCGCGGAAAATTCTAGTGAGAACGTGAAGAGTTATCACTAAGAACGACATCGGCCTACTCGACAAATTGCCTATTCTACATTATAAAATGCTAAATTGGAATGACAAATGAATTTATTATGGGGTTGGTGTTTAAATCAATATCTCAAAATAGATTTTTTTAAATTGTTGATCCCGCCTGCGCAACCAATGTTTGGTTGAACTAGAAGGTAGTTTGTAAATTTACTTTTTTTAATGGAGCCGTAGAAATGCATTTTAACGCGAAAAGTTTTCCGAGTTCTGTACATAGTACGCGAAGATCTAGGATCTTATGCTTAATTATCTTAGATGTTCTTTAAATTTATAAAAGTTTCTAGCGACATATTTATGGAAAATGGTATTTTTTATCTTTCATTTCTCTGTCGATATATTAGCCTTCTTAAAATTCAAGTATACAAAATTGATGCTGCATCATTAGAGATTCGTCGTGGCTAGTTGAAACTTTGGGTTCACAGAGGTCTACAGGCTCCAATGAAAAGAACGGCTAACCAAGAAACATTAATTAGTATAAAACTAAATAAGGGTGCAAAGTACGGCAACGTAGCACGAGTAAGCACAACAAAATCCAAAGTATAAATGCCCAGGCTCGAGCACCGTCCACCACAAATTCTGGAAATTACGCGAATACTTCCCATGGATGACAAAAACAGTCTACAGGATGAATTTTCTTTTCTACATTATACAACGCTTATTTTATACCAAAATATTTATGTACATAATTTGAATAGTATTTAAATCGAGAACGCAAAATTAATTCAAATAATTAATATCCCTGCCCTGGCAACTAACGCTTGTTTGATTAAATAAATTTTCTATTGAATAACACTTCCTCAGGTAGCGTGGTGTCTGATCTATATTGACAGACTGAAGGAGGTTATTTGTAACTTAAGGTGTAAATAGATGCCATATAGGCTCCACATAAAGGAAAGGTTAACCCAAAAACATTAGTTAGTATATAACTGAAAATTGGGTGTAGTGTGCGGCAGGGAGACTCAGTGTTTAGACCAGCAGATTCCATAACAGAGGTGTTCAAATTCGGGTCATACCCGCGGCAAATTCTGGACAGCACACGAGAAGTACCCCATAAGGACCAAATAGTTCTGCTGAATAAATTTACTTTTTCATATTATACGACGCTTATCTAAAAATGAAATAGGTTTGTAAATAATAAGAACAGTGTTTACATCTAGAACATAAAATCGATTTAAATAGATAATGCCTCCTTCCACGCAACAGCTGTTTGTTTAATTATATAAATCTTTAATAGAATAACGCATTCTCATTTTGCTTGATGTTTGATCTATATGAAAAAACTAGGGGTGTTTAGTGGGATCGTAAGGTCCACAGAATTTTAATATAGACTCTACATAAAAGAAAGTCTGACCGAGAGCCATTAGTCAGTATATCACTGAAAAATTTGGATCCCGTGCGCAGACTGACCTAGCAATTAGAGCATCAGATTCTGAAGAAGACGTTTCAATGTTCAAGTCCTGTCCATGGAAAATTAATTACAGTTTGTGAAGAGTTCCCAATAAGGACGAAACCGGTCTTCTGGATGAGCTGCATTTTCGACATTATAAAATGCTTTTGTATATTAAAAAATGTTTATATATAATGTTCGTTTAATTATAAAATTGACTACCTGAAATAAATCGTGACGTATTTAGAATTTTTAAAGACGGTAGAAAAATAAACTAAATATCTTCAAGGCCATCAAATATCTTTTTAATTTGTAAATTAGGCCTCGTGTAACTTACTCCTCAATTTCGGCTTTAAAAAAAAGAAATTTTAAAATATGCATAACATGTGCATTCACTTTTTAAATGACTGAAGTTTTTAATGCTTAATATTTTATAGGTAATAATAACATAAATATTTTTGGAATACGAGAAAAACTAACTATTTTATCTCAGGCACGGTTACAACAGGGATTGACATACATGAATGAAATTTGAGTAATACATCTAAGTCCCTATCTACGCTACTGTTATCAGTGTCTCACAGAATTTGTTACCATATGGTTCTGAGCAGCTGATAGTTTTCTAGCTTGCATAATTTTTTTACGAGCTACGTTTAATGCTCAGATATTGGCTGACAGGTTTAATTTGGTTGGAGCCTGTTGATTGGACTTAGTAGTTGGCAGTCCCTTTAATTGTCGTCCTACTGAAATGTGTGCGATTAGCTCCAGCGATCGAGAATCTAACCAGTTTAATCTATGTCGATGGCATTGTGTTTTCCAAGTTACGTGCAACATATTATTTTTGTATTTTGTACTTGCAAACTGCAAAATGACTGACGATGATTAATTCTTGGTTAAAAAATAAATAAATTGCTAAACAAACATTGACGACATTAAAAAATTGTCTAAATAATCAAGTTTAAAGCTTACACTTTAGAAAAAATTCATTATGGTGAATTTTAACAAGAAACCTGAAATATAGTGTAAAGAACACTACTAATAAGCGTGAAAAATCGTCCTTGAAATTAAAGTCACGTATCTTTTCACTTCCCTTTTGAGTAGCCGTAACTGGTATACTAATATCGTCGATTAAGCCATTTCCTTAAGAAATTAGCTCACACATCCTGCTCGCCAGCCTAGTGTATAATTATGGCGGCCAGCTAAAATCGTAGACGTGTAGTCAATCAACCTCATGGCCAAATTCCATTATTTTAGATATCTAGCTCGTTACTAGACAACGCGAAATACTCGCAAGCAACTAAGCAGACCATTGACAAAACGTATGCGAGGATCTAGTGGCATTAAAGGTAATAAATGAGGTTTGTCAATTTCTACTTCAACGGCATAATACCATCAAGTTCCAGCTGTTCAGACGAGACGGGTTGCTAGCTATGCATATAGAAATTTATGTAGAACGAATTAATCTAAACAGAATGTTTTTGGCTCATATAATATGCCTGATACCAATTGAAAACAAAAAGGGCTACCTGAACTAGTTCAATATCCTTTTCAACTTGGAAAATAAAAAGTTTAAATTCTCGTGCACATTCGTTTCGTGCTTATTAGAGACTAATCAGTAGGAGCCGGTATTACGCCCTTTACCCAGTATATAATTGAGCGAGGGATGATGCAAAATAGGACGGTACAATCTCCTACACGAACGTGTAAACCTGCAGTAGTAAAGCTAACTTCATATAAAGTCTTCGACAATGTGACTTCAAAGCTAACTCACTCTATATAATATATATACTGAGTCTTTAAAGGGTACCAACACTATGGCTATTGTGTCAGTACCCGATACCAACATTATGGTACCGAAAAGGTACATGATACTAACATTATTGTTACTGAGTCGGTGCCAGCACGATGAATTTTAATGTATGCTAAAGTTCACCAAAACTGAGAATTACGACTACTTCTGAACACTTGGTACTCCAGCAAATCCATACACTCTGGTCTTGCTCGATATCAGTCATCAAATTTGAAGGTAATCATGACACCATTTAATTAAATATATAACAGTTAGATACTTTCTTTGGCGGAGAACTAATATATATGCAATTATGTATTAGGTGTTGCGCACCTAGTAAAAAATTAGTTCAAATATGGCCAGAATGATAAACCAAAGGCAGCAAGAACGGAAAGTATAATCTCATGCACATTCGTTCCGCTCATGCAGTTTTGATTTATCCTTCTGGTCAGATTATAACCAATTTGTTACTAAGTGCACAATACTAAATACAAAATTGTACATATTAGCCCTCCGCTACAGACAGTATCTATGTTTAAATATTGGACAATGCGAAACAGTTATTACAAATAATACTTCTGCATATGCATCTTGATTTTTATAATATTGTATATTATTATTACATACATATATTATATATTATATTATTATTATTATTATTATTATTATTATTATTTTATTATTATTATTATAAATAATCATGTAGAATGCAATTTATCTTTTTTGATTTACGCAAAATGTAACTGAATACATTTGTTCATGACACCATTAGTTCAGCAATTTAAATGCCGTTCATATAGCTTTCTTAAATAAGGCAACATTCATGTTCATTTTTATTCTTTTGCTCCATTGAACAGTAAATATCTATAAAAATACAATTTATGTTATTTAACTTGAACTCTAACAATGGTGAAATATACTAATGAAGTGATGTTTACATAAAATCCAAAAATTTTAATTATTAATAATAATTAATTCTCATGCCATAAATATTGCCCAATTATATATCAGATTGCTAGGTTAACATTTGTAACTTCCGGTTAAACGTGTAAAGCGTGTGTAAATAGAACATCAGAAAAATTAACTCGTCGAACCATTTTTCTGCCATATTTGACCTCACATTGCTGCCATGCATGTAATGACAAATTCCACAATATTTCATTATTTTTGTGGCTTGGGACAATTGCGCGATTCAAGACTGAGTTTTGGTGTCTAAAACAAATTAACCGCGGTCGAATATTGAAAAAAAATATAAATCACGTTATCAATTACTTCCATCTCGAAGTCGTCCGCTAAACCGGATTCGACATTGACTGCTGCCTGACAATTTGCCATTTCTATAGCAACATTTTGCGCGCGAACCATCTCTAACGATTCTCTTTGGCGTAATTCCAGAAGAATGCGTCTATACGGTGCCATATCCTGACGAAGACGTGCTCTGTTATTCTAATTGTTCAAAATACATACATTTTAGTACAAATTCAAAACATAATTTCGGAAATGGCAAATAAAAACAATAAGAATGTACACCAATCCCACTGAACAAAAAAACAAAATTACCGCCAGCCCAAACATGTTTTGACCTTCCATGATCATCATCAGAATACGACGGCAAACTGACTATCAAGGATCAATTCGCATTGAATGTATATGGAAATCAAAGTTAGATATGCGGCTCTCACCTCTAGCAGTCTCGTAAACATTGTGCATAGAAATTGTGCAGACGATATTTCCAGTCAAGTACAATGTATGCAAGACAACTAGAGGTGAGTGCCGCATATCTAATTTTGCTTTCCACATATATGCAACGCGGTTTGATCCTCGCTAGTCAGTTTGCCGTCGTACTCTGATGATGATCATGCAAGGTCGAAACGCGTCAGTGCGTTGCGACTGGCGGTAGTTCTGTTATGTTGATCGACGACTGAGTAAATAGAATGGGATTGGTGTTTACTTCAAGCTCGCAAACTTGATTTAAAGAAGTGTTACCACCACCAGCGCAATCAATTATTGTTTAATAAGAATGTAAAATTGAATTCAAAGTTTCTTTGTGAATTTATGATGTTAGGTCCTACTCGCTTGCGAATATATAATAGAAAAGATCAAATAATTAACACCATTTGGTGCTAGAGATCATGTACAGGCTATTTACACACAATATGCTAAAAGGTTTGTGGAACTATTCATTTAGCGGCCATTAGTTTTTATATTTAAAATCTGTTTACGTTAAAGGTAATATATTCAACATTTCGCAGTGATCTAAATAACATTTTACGTGAATATTTCAACTTAAAGATTGTAAAGTTAATTTAGTCCAATTCCAAATTTTGCTGACCTCTCTCCTGCATGCTCTACATGGAGTAATCCTCGTGGCCCGAGCAGCAATTGGAAACTCTTTGCTACTCTGATATCGATTGCATGAAACGCAGTAATTGACATTACCTCGCAAATAAGGAACAGCACCCTCGATGGTTCCGGTAGGCACTGGCAAATATTTGCCTATTTCTGGATTAAACACGGGGGTTTTAGCGTACTGCACGAATCGACTCAAAAGACGAGCTCGTAGACCGAACAGTTGTGCTCTACTAACACCTCGCATCAGAAAGTCTGCCTCTCTGTCCACCAGATCAGCTATTTCGCGTGTGAGTGCGCAATTATGTTCCTTGACGGTCTGTTTAAGCGTCAAAAGTACATCAAGGCGTTCGTCATGTGTAAGGCAGTCCTGGCGCAGACTCTCGTAGATGTCTAAAAGTTCCCTAGCTCTAAGAACGTAAGGAGTGTCCATTTCTATTGGACGACGATGCTTGCCGGCAATCCAGCGTTTTGGTGCTGCGGCTTTGCGAAGTAAACCAATCTGCTTACTACGATGGCAATCTTTTGAAACCAGTTGTTGGTGCTGTAAAATGGCAGCAATCAGTTCGGCCTCCTAGTTTAAGGACAAAATAACAATCCTTATCGGTTTAATTATATATAAAGAAATTTTCAACAAATAAATTATCTGGAGGAATGAATGCGCTTCGAACAGATTAAAGTGTAGCACCTGTAGAGGTTTGATTCTGCATAATGCGCAAAATAGCTTTCGGTCGTTAGATACTGTTCGTTGCGGCGCAGTAATATATATGCAACGGTGCATTAGGTGTTGCGCATCTAGTAAGAAATAAGCTCAAATTCTACCTGGAGAATAAACTAAAGACAGGATGAACGGAAGGTATAATCACATCTGCAAATTCGCTTCATGCTTACGGGCGATTCATCAGCATAAGCCGCTATTACGCCCTATATCCACTATATATTTAGGTGAGAAATGTGAGTATAGGACGTAATACCTTGACCTATTGATGAGTCGTTAATAAGCAAAAAACACAAATGCACTTGAGATATTTCATTCCGTTCATGCTACCTTTGGTTTATCCTTCTGGTCATATTTTAACTAATTTGTTACTAGGTGCACAACACCTAATGCGCAATTGAATATATGTTGGTTCTCCGCAACAGACTTATCTAATTGTTATCTGTCTAATTGAATGGTGTCATGATTACTGCGAAAAGTGATAACTCAAATCGGTCAAGGCCAGAGTATATGGATTTGCTACAGTAAAAGTTTTATACATGTTGTTGAAGTTCTCAATTTTAGTGAACTTTAGCATATCCTGATCTCAATTGTGTCGATACACAGACCGACTGCAGGCAAGTGTTCGCACCCGTACCGACCATCAGCCGCTCGATCCTACAGGCTCGACAGTTTGTTATATATATATATATATATATACATATATAGGAGTTAAACTTTGAAGTCGCTAGTCGAATGTCCATATTTGAAGTTTACTACTAATGCAGGGACACATTCGTATAGCAGTCGTACCGTCCAGTCATCCGACATTTCTCACCCAAATATATAGTGGGAATAGAGCGTAATACCGGCTCCTACTGATGAGTCGCCAGTAGTCACAAAAAAATGTGCACATCAGTTTCGCAAAGATCCGATTGATCCCCCATTCGCATGTACGCATCGAGTTTATCTTCTTTTTGGCTGGGTGCGGAGTCGTTCCTTTCTTCCGAAGTCTTAGACATTGTTCATTCTAACCACTGGAAATGGAGTACAAAGATTAGATCCTACCTCATTTCCTGTGGTTAGTATGAAACATGTTGAAGTCTTCGGAAGAAAGGAACGAATCCTCATCAAGCCAATAAGAAGACAAACTCGATGCGTACTTGGAAATGGAAATCAATTGGATCTGTGCGAAACTGGTAGTGTAAAGCGACATCCCGCGAACAAAAATCGAGGAAATTCAACATCAAGAGGAAGCTTTGCGCCGGCATGAGCATGCAGCTGAATTGCTTACCACACGTGGTTGTTGAAACATAATTCAAGTCGGATATGCCATCCCGAACAGTTAACCGCAATTATGTGGAATTTTTGACTAAAATATACTGGTTTGAAAACCAAAAATCATACATTTTGATAAATTTTAATCTTTTCACTCAAGAATTATTAACTTCACGTGAGAAATTTCATCTTAAACGTTTGAAAAATAGTTTGCAATTTACTTTTATTTTTCAATGTATAATCTTTAATGTATAATTTTTTTCATTGAAATAAAAATTCAAAATTTTTTATCCTATATAAAAATATACTTTAGTTTAACGAAAATTTTGATTTTAAAATATTTGCATGAAAATTATTTTTTCTTGTTTACTAGTATTTTAAATATTAAATCTTGTGATTGCTCTTCGAGAAATACTATTTTCCAAAAAGTTTTAACTTATGTTAACCTCTGTTTTCCAAGTAGAAATAGAACGTTCAAACTAAACATAAAATTAATTCTCGAATTAGCACTATATTTAATAACTTTCACTTAACATTTCAATTGAACAATCAAGCTTGAAAGGTAATAATAAAATTGTTGCATAATTTAAAAATTATTAAGACCGCTGGAGGAGAACGTAAATCTTTAGATGAAGCTAAACAGAAACCTTTTTTTGCAACCAGTCGCACGTACTTCAAAGCATATGTTTAGATCACGACGGTACGATGATAAATGAGGAACAAACCTTATTGCTAATAAATATCGTATGGTCAATTATATATGCAGCAAACAACTACATGTTGTATTATGTTTGGCAGACATAGGATTTTCTTTGGTATGCCACTGGCTAATAAATTTTATAGGAGTTTAGGTCAAGTTCGTGATATTTGTTAAAATGATTTATTATCTGCCTATAAATTTGCTATAAATGGTGCTGAAACCATTACTAAATAAAGTTACACAAATATTTGATTAGAAACTTAGAATTATAGTAGGGCAGTAGTTGTTTGAAATTGAAGCATTGACAGAACAATTAGAAACAATAAAAGCGAAACAGAACATACTTATGTGTGTTAAAGCGAACATGCAAATACAGTTTCCGATTTTTTTACCAAATAAAGAAAAATAAAATTTTGGTAATATCTAAGTTTATTAACTTTTTTTAGTAAACATGTAATGGTCTAGATAGAAAAACAATTGCAAAATTCCCTGAGATACCACAACTGATAAGTTTTTGCTTAAAATTGTATATTCCAAGCTTTAAAAATCATTGACGAAATACAATTAATTTTTTTTCAACTGCCAAAGTCCTAGATAATTTTGTTCGCAATTTAGTAATTCATTTTATTCGGTTTATGTTAAATTGTTACACAACGTTAACACGTAGAACTGAATCCAGATTATTTTAAATATATCAATATAACAAATATATATTGGTTCGCGTCATTTAGGTTGCTACTTCGCATGAGGCTTTGTTATATTATAGTATAAAGGATTTTTGATCATTTAGGTGTACACAAATGCATATTTCAGAAGTTGATCAACCGAAAATGCAAACGTGCATAATTACAGCAGTATAGTCGGCGTTGAATAATTGAATGATTAATTTTATTTGGTGTTATTCTTATCGACTTTTTTCATTTTGAAAAAATGCTCATGTCAAGAGGATTGGGAATAAATTGCGAAACAATTTCACCTTAGAAAAGTAATATTAACATTATTCCTTCTCCATGTAAAAATAAAGTTTTCCTATTTAGAAATTTTGGATTATTAAAAAAGTAAAACAATAATAATAAACTAATAATTTGCCAAAGTGTAAAGGCAGGATTTTAGTATGTTTATGTCGTCGAGCGATGCTTAAAAAGTTACTTAAATTCATCAATTAGACAAATTTCGTCTACATTAGACACTCATCAGTAGCAGGCGGAATTAGTACCGCGCTCAGTAGGTTTACAGTTTTTAACTTATTCCCTACAAAAAAAGACGCTTATTGTATGCAATTTTAAAATACCAACTTGGCGACACTTACGCTCGATATTTCCATCTACCATTCGCCAATCTGAGATTATATGGAAGACAGTGCGGCATCTGTGTAATTGAGATTTAATTTTAGTACATTATCAAGATTCGACAATATGTATTATGTCGTTAGAAATTTTACATTACACTTGTAAAATAATGCAATGCCCGTACTTACAAAAATATATATAATCAATTCTGTTACTATATTTTAATTCAGTATATTTCTTCCCCAGGTGATATATTGATTGTATTCTAAGGATGGATGGGAAAGATTCGTCAGAACTTTATGCTGAATTAATTACACACACAAATAGACCTGAATGACAATTTGACCAAGATGTATTATTTAGATTCAAATAAAAAGTGTATGCAACGCATTGATTCAGTGCCGTTGGAGATGAGTGTTACGGCACTTAGTCAAATACTCTGTAGTTCACGTCACCGCCACGGAAATTTTGGCCAATACAGATGATCAATCAATGCTTTGTTAATACTGTACGGGACTGGTTATTAAAAATAAGTTGATTATAAATAAATGTTCAAAAAACTAATTATTATTATGAATTATTATTACAAAATTCAATTATGTGTAAAATTAATTTATTAATTTTAATTTAATATTGGCGGAAAATAATTGTGGAAATCACGTAGATAGTTACAGAAACATGAAATAATGAGTTGTTTCAAGAGTTTCCATGTTCTGGACAATTAAATTGAATAAACAAGAATAGGCGCTAGTGAGAATGAACCAAATTTTAAACGAAAAAACTTCCAACATAAAATCAGCAGACAAAAAATATCCAGGCTCGTAAAACAAATGCAGGCTGCGGTGTAGTATGTTTGCGCCAGATTTTTAATATAATTGCATTTATACTTGCTTAGTAGTGTTCTGGTTTGGAATATGTGATGACCAGTTGAGCTTATCAATCAACTACGCTCATAATAATATTGTTGAAGCTTGGTCGCGATTTAGTGCGTGAAATAGAAGAATAAATAACGCACTGTAATGATTGAATCTTTTTCCTCACAACATTAACAAGATTTAAAAAAAATCCTTACGCATTTCATCAAATGTTGTAAAAAGAAAATATGCTCGCGTTATCACGTCTGATGGCAATTAAACCTATGATATTGATCTATATAAACGAGTATTAAAAATGCATAAAACGACAGTGCTGCTTGCGAAGAAATGCTCTTCGATAAGTTGACTTTCTGACTGAATCGATAGACCTTTTGATAATTATTTGCTTTTAACCCAATTTACCTGATCTAAGATGTGGGCCAGAACAGCCTTTCGCTCTGGTTCTGTCAGTCCCATGCTGTTGACTTTTTCCGTTTCCTCGACGCGCCACTGTTCAAGGGCCATGTAAAGTCGATCAATGTCGGCCTGACTACGCGGATGCAGACGACGTTTTAGATCCCAGTCTAGGCGAGCTTTACGCTCCGCAATGAGAGCCTCCTCTTCAGCCCGTTCAAAGGCCAGACAAAGGTCTCGCTGTTTGCGCAATGCATCAACCTTGCACTTCGCCAACCAACGACGCCAATACTTTTGGAGCACTATTATCTAATTCAATAAAATTGTAATGACAGAAAATTTTCTGAGTTAAAACAGATTCAGGTAGATTGTAATTCATGTTCTCTTGTTGATAAAACAAAAGGCTGCCAATTTGGTAATGTATGTATAAGTCCTATATTCGGCAAAGTGAAAACGATTCATTCTTCGAAGCATAAACACCATATTTTATATTTTTGTATATTCTTCATTAAATAGATTAGCAATAACATGCAAAACCCGACTTTTATATTAACTCCAAGATTATGTATATGTAAAACTTTCACACTTATTAAATACTGCCAAATGACCAATGTCAAACTGTCATAAATTTAATAAACTACTTTGTTCCATTTTAAGGAAAGGTTTTATTAAGAAATTTCGGAATTCATGTAACAAACACTTTAACCAAAACTTGTTCAGGCGTATTTTGATACATACTCGGAAATGATTGGGCGTTCCTTATTTCCCACTCTCCACCTTAATATTTTCTGTTGGATTTGACAATATATATATATATATATATATATATATATATATATCAAAGAGGAGATTGGTTACAACACATGTACAGTGGGATTGGATGAACGAATATACTAACGAATCTAGAACAATGGCTGTAGATACTGGTAGAAATAAGATTTATTAATAAATGTTATTCCATGGAGTACGTTGTTTTGTTCTTACATTTTAAAAATGGTGAAATTAGAAACCATCAATATATATATATATATATATATATATATATATATATATATATATATATATATATAATATATATGGTAACTAATGATGGCTGGAAGCTGATTTGTCCTTTCCCTCCCAAATCTTCAAAATCTTACATACTAGCCACGGGAATTGAAGATTAGATCGTACCGCATTTCTAGTGGTTAGTATGATTGATGTTGAAGATTTCGGAGAAAAGGAACGAATCCGTACATAGCGATCACTAAGACGTACTTGATGCTTACTTGGAAACGAGAATCACTCGGATCTTTGCGGAAATGATAGTGATAATCTACTTCCCACGAAAGAAATCCGTGGATACTTTAAATTTCTCGGTGTTTTGAAGTTGCCAAACAGACGTCAGAGAGAATACAGTTGCTGCAATTTTAGGGATAATGATGACGAAATGGTGCAGGATCTGATCACGA
Source organism: Eudiplozoon nipponicum (assembly GCA_029291075.1). NCBI lineage: Eukaryota > Metazoa > Platyhelminthes > Monogenea > Mazocraeidea > Diplozoidae > Eudiplozoon > Eudiplozoon nipponicum. The sequence goes on from JAQBSW010008432.1 coordinate 22,697, forward strand.
AAATTAGTCCTTAATCGTAATGTAGTCTTAGCTGACAGTTTGTCCGTACTTTCTGATAACCTATCTAAATATGTGACTTACTTGCTATACATATGGCTTCATATAAATTTAGCCTAGGATGTCTAGCCAAACATAGTATAGCTAACAATTTCACGTAATGCAGTATACAACATAGTTTAATTTTATTAAATGTTGCTAACAAAGTCTCGATAAAGGTACAAATCTATGTAAGCCCTTTAACGTATAACGCGGACCGGGTACTTTTGTAGTAAATTATAGTGACAACGGCTTCATTTAATTGTTATGTATTTAAAAAATACTATTTTGTAATTATTAAAATCAGTAAAAGTACAGTCTAACGAATCAACAGCTGGTTAGGGAAGAGGCTCAATTTTTGTTTTAAACCTCTAGTTGAAAAGTTATTTAATCCCGCAATATTTTACGTTCAAAGTTCTCCTTCATTTGAATGTCTATGGTATATATCTTTCAAATGATATTTTATGTAATATAATTGGAAGTCGAATCCAAATTTAGAAATATTTAAGATAAAAAACTAAAAACAAATATTAATTTCTTTTGAAATGTGAGCTCTAATAAAATAAGGGTACAATGAAATATTAATTTATTTCATGCACGCTAGCCGTCTAACATGTATATTCGTGTTCATTAGTAATGCTTGAAGCGAAGAAAATATACAATTTGAAGTTGCTTATAATATCCTTTTTTACTTTTTCATTCATAGAAAAAGGTCGATTTTACTACATGTGTCATAAATCTATCTACAGTGAATTTATACGATAAAAACTAGAATTATCTTACTGCAATTTGAATACTATAGTTATTTTAAAAAATCACTAAACCGCTAGTTATTCACAATTTGTTAAAACGCTAAAAAATCTTTTGGATAAATAGAAGCCGTCGTTTTAGTAATCTATGGCGACAACTGTTTTTAGCTAAAATTAAGGAAGATAATAACCGAAATATGATTAATGAGCAAGTGAGAAATAAAATGAATGCAATTAAATGAATCTAAGTCCAAGGATAAGTTACAAGCTGAAGTAAAATAATAAAAAAACAGCACTAATTTTAATAAATCATTAGGCTAGGCATATGGTAGCTATCTTATACAAGGAAATACGGTTGCATCTAATTTTTAGGGTGCTAGAAAGGATCAGAAATGAAGTAACATTTAAAGAAATATTATTCAAGTTTAACACTCACCACTAAATAATTTATTTGAATTACATGTACTTGATAGGTAAAAAATTGCAGAATAGTAACTGTTTCATTTAGATTTCTGAAATGTGATGAATAAAATAAAGTGATATATGTGTCAATAAAAATGTAGTATCTATGAAGTGTCATATATCGGCGCATAAAACATTTACATTTTTTCGACCTCTTTCTATTAGTCAACTGGTTATTTTTGAGAGAAGGAATTTATCAATTGTATCCACCATGAAATCAATGATCTGTTGCACATTTCAAGTTTATTTTAACAGTAAAGAATTTAACCAATAAATGAAATGTACTTAAACAACGCAGCCATATTTTTCTATAATCATTCTTTAAAACATATTTGCGAGCTTGAAGTAAAAACCAATCCCGTTGTATTTAACAAGTCGTCGAACAACACAACAAAACTACCACCAGTCGCAATGCACTGACGCGTTTCGACCTTCCATGATCATCATCAGTGTACGACGGCAAACTGACTAGCGAGGACCAAACCACATTGCATATATATGGAAAGCAAAATTAGATATTCGGCTCTCACATCTAGTAGTCTTGCATAGGTTGTACGTGACTGGACACGTCGGAAGCATAATTTCTATGCAGTCACGAACATTATCTGTTTGTAGCTTTCGCCACACCTATATATAGACAATAGAATTACAAGATTAAAATTACCTGATCTGCGTTTTGACTAATGCAGCTTTCATTGTTCCAGTAATTTTCTTTTTTCATAATATTTCGATCTACATTACCGTAGATCTTCATCAGATGCATTTCACGAAACAAATGAAGCAAGTTTGTTTCGTGAAATGCATCTGATGAAGATCTACGGTAATGTAGATCGAAATATTATGAAAAAATTACTATCATTAACTGCGTTAATAAAACGAATCAGGTAATTTCAATTAATTCAGTATCGTAACAACGCCATTCCTTCAAGAAACATTTAACATGAATTACAAAATTAATTGATTGCGCAGGTGATGGTAACATTTATTTAAATCAAGTTTGCGAGTTTGAAGTAAACACCAATCCCGTTGTATTTAACAAGTCGTCGAACAACACAACAAAACTACCACCAGTCGCAATGCACTGACGCGTTTCGACCTTCCATGACCATCATCAGTGTACGACGGCAAACTGACTAGCGAGGATCAAACTGCATTGTATATGTTTGGAAAGCAAAATTAGATATGCGGCTCTCACCTCTAGTAGTTTTGTATTCATTGACATTAAACTAGTTTATTCGAATCTTGGATGGTTTATTTGTGTCTGTAATAATGGTGCTGTACTGGTAACAATCTTATCAAACTTAGCTAATTAGATTTGCAAAAGAAAAGAGGGCATATGGCGAATTTCCAGTTCAACGTGTCAATGTAAATATAAAACACGATAAATCAGTTAGAGCATAAAATAGAAAGGATTCTTGTTCTAGAATCCATCGCAGTTCTACGTTAAATCATCTGAACTGAACGCCAAACGGTTAATTTTAATCGAGAATAATACGAAGTATAAGAATATTGGATATGACGCATAGATATATAATTAAGTACACTTCCAGAAATAATAAATACATAAGGTAGTTAGCATAATTTAGAAGCAAATCTGTTTAAATTTAATTGCAAATTATTTTCATGAACACAAATAGAACGCAGAACCGGACGCTAAACTCATTAGAAATAACAACTACTAGAAAAAAATTATATCATTTGAATAATTCAAAAAAATTTCTTATCCGAGGCAGCAAATTACCCAGCGAGAAAGAGAAGCATGATCCCTCATATATATATATATATATATATATATATATATATATATATATATATATATATATATATATGAGTTATTTAAAAATTCCACGGTAATGAGTTAAATCTTAGGAAAGTGTGTGAAAGCATGCGTCCAACTGAAGCAATAATTGGTGAACATAGAACCAAGTACGATCAATATTTCTTGAATGGTTGCGCAGTGCGAGATTCAAATGTTGAATCTCCGCGATTTGCGTTCGCGAGTTGTTGCTTTGCACTATCAGTTTCGCAAAGATCTGGTTGATCCTAATTTCTTTTTGTGTGCGGATTCGTCTCCTTCTTCCGAAGGCCTTAACATTGTTTATACTAATCACTAGATTCAAAATATGATCACGATAATATATGTCAACAGGTTTATCATCCACTGAATGCAGTGCATATAATTAACTGAGATAGTTGTCAGCGCATATTGATACGAAATTGTAATGGAACAGCAAAAATATTTTTATTGAATCTAATTGAATCCAATTGAGACATAGCTTATGGAAAATCTCTCGGTCCTACATGAATTGTAGTACTATCCAAATATACGAAGCCAGGAATTCATGCAACAAAATTTGAAGCAAGAACCAGTAAAACCCTCAAATGATGTATAATAGTAGGATAATAGAGAATAAAAAATATTTCTTTCATGAGGATTACGTGTAAGACTATTCTTCGATAGCATTTCCGATTAAAATATTAAGATATTCCGACATTTACGGTCAAGGTTATATGATTAACTTATTTCTTTTATCTGGTCTAACCTGTATTTATTTAATCGTCATATCATATACTAATTTTCCCGTATGTATTACTAGAACCTTTTAATACGCTGTTAATCATAAACAACTGGCATACATTTTACTCAAACTTTAATCTGTTTTTTATTTCTAAATATCAAATTGTATTTGCTTAGAAATATTTAATTCTACTAGCCCTAACATTCTTTAGGATCCTATTCGTTTCCATTTACAACAAGTCCCTTAACAACGGGCACATAATTTGACATTGCTTTATACATTAATATTTTTTTACATCCTATGTAAAAACATTAAATCGTTAAACTATGCAAGCACAATAACGTAACCCTAACCAAAATAATCAAGTCTGGTGAGTTCATGGAGAAATTAGCAAGTAGCGATCCATTCGCTTAGTCAGGCGTACGCGTGTGCACACAAACATTTATAGACACACAGTTATAGACGAACGTCCGCCTAGTTCACTAACGTGAAATGAAAAGCGTAAATAAGACTCATAGACTAGATTTATCAATTGTTTTATCTTTTGTTTTACTCCGAATAGTGGAAATATCGTTGACAAGACTAAAGAAATTGATCAATGAAAAAATCTTAAAACAAAGGAATAATATCGAAGAAATCTCGTTGTTCACAACAAGGAGCGATTAATTTAATTATTTTTTCCTTGTTAAAATTAACATAAAAACTACAGACATTATAGTCATTTAAAAACACTCATTTTTGGCATCAATTTGAAAATTATCAGCGCTGTCATATTATGCTACATTGCTTGGCAAATTCTATAGTGAGTTCATGTTGTTTTACTGGCTCTCGTAAACACAAAAACATGAAACAAATTTGGTCTAATGTTAAAACATTTCACACTATCTATGTCATGCCCAACAAAGAAGTGTCAACGTGCTAAATCTACATAATCAGAGATACATGAATTCATTAGTCCAATCTTGATAATGATTACCACGAAAATGTGAGGACTGATATCAATTCAGACAAGGGAATGTTGCTTATGCTGATGTAGAAAATGTACAGAATGATAACTATTCCATTTTCAGTACAGTATACATATATTGGAATTCATGGACTTGGTATCAGTTATAACTGGTTTACATAGTATATAGTAAAATTTCTTAAATTTCACACTGTTCGTGCTTTTATTAAAATTTAATAAATAGATCTCTTTAACGCATATTTGCGTGGAGGTTTGCGATGAAAAATTCTTTCACGCAAATTTATTAAATGTATAGCTGTTACAGAGCGTAAGGCCAACTCCTTATTATGAGTAGATAGTGAGCACAAGATGAACGCATACATGTTATTTTATCAATTGTCCAATATGACCCTGACATATCCCTGTGGTCCTCTGCCAACTAAATTCTTATTTAGTAAGTCATACCTAAAGTATAAATGTATATACACTAGTAGATTGCAACTGAAAAATGCCATGAATGCTAGTCAATTAGCTTCACATTTTTGTATTAAACATACATGCTTCAGTTTACGCACGTCCAGCTCATCTGCGGTTTCGTAGAAACCTGGAGATAGAAGTTTGTCAGTTATGTTTGAGACGTAGTATCCGGGTTTTGTCATCTGAGTAGACATATGATTCACGGTAGCTTGACTAAAATGTCGTTTGCAGTAAGTTTGTGTGTCTCTAGAGAAATTTTCACAAATTGATGGTGGTTTGGTAGGTAGTCTTGTCTGTGACGTTGCGTTATGATATTCAATTTTAGTCAATTTGTTGCGAAAACCGCCAATAAACTGTTTTCGATAACCAACCGGTAGCCTTTCAACATTCAGTGGCGCATTACATTTGCCTCTCTCTTCCGGCCTACCGACGGCTGATGTTTTTGAAATAATAACTACAACATCATTACCGCTATTTGTTTTAATTTTTCGTATGCCAACGGGAATTCGAGGCTTGCTTTCAATATTATCGCCTTTCACGTCTAATTGGAAGTTTAGCTGCGAACCGACTGTTTTAATTAGTTGATGTAACAGTACACCGTCTTTTGGCACTCGACCGTCAAGTTTAATGGAAACACTGTCAGGCTTCAAATAAGTGTCTGCAGTGAGAAAGTACTTTAAGTCGTGGATAGAACAGGTGTCCGGTATATTTTTTATCTCAATATTAAGTGTGGTATTAAACGACATTTTGACATTAACGAATGTTGCGGCTTCGTTGTTTAGATCAATTACAGGTTTTGAGTTATTATTCGGTTTGGATTTCTGGTCGCTTGTCAGTTTCGGATGGGCCTCAGATAGTTCCGTTTGCGTTATATTTGAATTGTTATCCGTAATCTTTTCATTCTCAACTACACTACCTTCAGTTGCCATTACGTTAGCTGGTTGCTCTGTGCAGTTTTCAGCAGACTTGTCATCTCTAACTGACTTTTGCTCTTCACTTGACTCGTTCCCAAAAGCGTTATCTAAATCATCCTTTAGTTCACTGTTAACTGGGCTTCTGACATTCGTTGCAATGCCTGCGTTTTCAAGACTGGTTTCAACAGTATTGCCCTCCAGTTCGGACAGCTGTTTTTCAAAAGGCTCAGTAGAATCTTTCTGCTCTATTTCGCTCATTTTGAGCTATTTCCTTAAGATAAAACACATGAATAAGAACAATGAAGCATAAAAAATTATTTATTTTAAATAATATAGTACATGAAAAAAATTGTGTAATTCACCAATTTAAGTTCGTGAGCTTGAAGTAAACATCAATGAAAATATATTTAAATAGTCGTCGAAAAACGTAGCAAAAGTAACGTCAGTCACACGTACAGACGCGTTGCGATCTTCCACGATCATCATCAGAATACAACGGCAAGCTCACTAATGATAATACTCGCAGAGTTTAAAAGAATTAAGCGTTCCTTCGTCATTGAATATAAAGCAAAATACCATTTATAAATAGTGCCAAATTGGCTTACGAATTTCTCGGTTTATGAATAGATTTAAAAATTTATCTTTTCAAATCACTTCAAAATTCAACATTATGAATTCAATAAAGTGCCAAAATCGACCTAAGATTTAACTTTTTTGTGCAAAAAATATGACACATCTAAGTAAATACAGGTTCACAGTGTAATCAGTTGCTCGGAAAATAATAAACTTTGTTCAGGTGAAACAGTAACTCATTAAACTACTGATATTTCCAACATTGCTCAGATAACTTTTGTGAAAATGACATTCTTTTAAAACTGTAGACCTCCAACAATAAATGCTAGTGCAAACAAAATATCAATGATTTTACATGAATTCAAAAGAATAAAATGCTTCATTTTAAATCTATATGCGTAAATATTACAATAGCCAGTATTATAAAAAAATTCCAGCCATATTTTTCTGATATTATGTGACCTGTCATTTGCTTGCATCAGTAGATAGGGTAAATGCATACATTAATACATCTGCGAGTGGAACTCGAAATGATTTTTCACAGCACAACACTGTTTAGTGACTAGTCGAGTAAAACATTTATTCAATAACTGTTAAAAGTTCTAATATTAATACTCAACTCGGTGCATAAGTGACGATTTTAAATATTAAATTCGAGCAAGTATCTCCGACATTCTTAAATAGTATCTCTATTGCTATTATTAATATTTCCATCATTATCATCGTCGTAGTGTTTGGTTAACAACTTACAGTAGACAGTAATGGACTTGCATTATAGACCATAAATTCAAAAGACGGGTCGTCTAAAGAATGGTGAAGCATTTTGTGGTGATTCAATTGGCGCCGACCGTTACAATAGGGGCTCAGCTAAGATCTCACCTATGTTACGTTGGTAAATGTAATCGAAGCAACATTGGTTAATGCTGCTGAGTGTAATGCATGAGAAGCCGCGTTACGCAGTGAAGTAAACAAGGAGTGTGCTGCACATTCAATTAAGAGAAATCTAATAATTTGTTCGTGATATGTGTATGTGAATTTCAAAATGCTGTGTTGCCTAAGTGTTGTAGCCCAATTGAAATCTGACATCATTTAACCCGGTCTAACTTTTAATTTGGTTTACGGGAAACTAACAGATCTTTCTATTTCGAGTTGATTTGATAACGGTTTTTTGAAAAAAATAAATTATGATCGCCAAATCTTCTCAGTAATGTCGTTACATATTTATGTCTTCTTCATTGAGGCTGGAGCAGTTGTTCTAGCTACATTTTGGTAACTACCTACGGTAGGCGAAAACGGACCTATCAAGGACAAGTCAAATAGTACTAACATGAGCGCCTGTCCGAGAGGTAACACAGGAAGTGAGACCAAGGATCGTAAAAAACTATAACAAGTGGTTCAGCTGACCAGTTTAGGATGACTACATCGATGGACCATTTCATGCATAATAGACCAAGAAAATATTTTTACACACAGGTGGGTACGATCCTGATTATCCAGAGGCATGCATTTTGATACCAGGATAAGAGCCATGACAAAAGGAACGGCCTTTACATCATTGCTATTCAACTTATGTCTAAAACGACGTTGCGTAAAATATATTTAAATAATTTTTTGAAGGATTCTTTTAGATTCATTGAAAACTTCTAATATTATATCATTAACCTATTCAGTTACCTTCAATTTGATTAAGTGGTTGATTTTATATGGGTCTGACTTCCAACTTCCAACTTTAATGAACCATAGTGCTAATTTTGTACGTGTCAAATCCTTAATTTTATATATTTTTTGATTGACACATATTACGAATTATATAATTAAATTAGCAATTTTGTGTTTTATGTACCGGGGAACCTAGGGACAAGACAAATTTACCGTAATATATAATAGTTATAAAATATTTTATTTGGAAGAGAAAAAACCAAAAATAATTTACTTTTACATTTTTTGCTTGTATTCATCGTTTTAAACTGTTCAAAATGTAATTTTGGCTACAATTTGTGGAAAAACCTTTTTAAGGAATTTCTATCATGTTCAATTAAATTGTAAGTATGTATTAGGTTTTGCGAACCTAGTAACAACTTAGTTCAGTTGTGACCAGAAGGATAAACCAAAGGCAGCATGAACGGAAAGTATAATCTCATTCACATTCGTTTCGTGCTTACTGGCGACTCATCAGTAGGAGCCGGTATTACCTCTTTAACCACTATATATTTGGTAGAAGAATGTGGAATAATAGGACGGTACAATCTCCTAGACGAATGTGTAAACCTGTAATAGTTAAGCTAACATAATCTGAAGTCAACGACAATACGACTTCAATGCTAACTCACACTATATAATATATATACCGAGTCTGTAAAGGATACTAACACTATGGCTATTGTGTTAGTAACTGATACCTTTTTTGAAATCGATGAGTACCGGATACTAACACTATGGTTTCCGAGTCGGTACATGATACCAACCTGATGGATATAAATTTATGCTAAAGTTCACCCAAATTGAGAATTACAACAATTTCCGAACACCTGTTACTCCAGTTAAACCATGCACTCTGGCCTTCATCGATATCAGTTATCACATTTCGCGGTAAGCATGACATCATTCAATTCAATATATTACAGTTAAACTGTAACAATTAAATTGTAGTTTGACCAGTGGATTTATTTTAAGCCTGAATTTATCTACAATTTATTTTCAGAATTATTTGCACTGACTAACCGACCTTCTAATTTCGTATCGATGTATTTATTAATTACAGCGATATAAGTTTATAACTGTAATCGTCATCTGCTGCCTCAATTTGAACCAAAAGGCTATTTATACTGTGTATTAGATACACACACATGCAAAATTTGGTGGCAGAAGTCTCGGGTTTCCAGGTGACTATGTCTAAATACATCTATGTATTCATTTTACAATCAAACTTGTTGTGTCAGGCCGAATGTTTTCTCAAATTTGTTAAAATGTTTATTTTATACTGACAAATGTATGTACATAATGGGTCAGGTGTTCATATCAGGAACACAGCCTTGATTAAAGGAATAGCAAGAGAGGTCCCTTTGCGCAACCACACCAAACGCAGTATATTTTTATGGTTCTACTCGGATACGATTGAGTAGCTGGAAGATAATTTTCACAATATAAAATATGTCTCTGATGGTAAGCGTCGTAAATTCGTCATAAATTTCTACAAAGACTGAGCAATGATAAAAATGAAACAGTAAAAATTCGATCTATCTTGTTTTTGTCGGGAAAAGCATAATGGAGACATAACAGCACGTTGTTACTACCGACAACTCAATCAATCGGCCAACTTACTCCGCGTGGAGCAATTTAAAGAAAAACCTTAGATAATTTGATTCCTTCTTCGGACCGCTCTCTCGTTCGCTGCAATATTGTTCACCCACTCGTAATTTGAAGAGATATGGCTATTACCCGACATCCACTGCGCCTCCACTTTCCTATATTGAGTCAGCCACAGCTCTGCCTCTTGTAAAAGTGTCAATTGCTGTACATAAGCCCACGCTCTCAGGTAATATCATGACTACGCAATGGCTCCGAAACCGTCGTCTACAAAAAACAGAGCGATTTGTCACGTGTTTGAGTTGTAATAACGTAATAATCCTATGTTCGATCGAACTCCTGAGTTGCCTCTCGCAATTTCCCCTATCTTCAAACTGACAACGTCTTCTCGGCTAATGAAAAACATTTCAGTGAGTTGATTGCGCCTGATTCTCCGTCAAATCTCTATTTTACAAGCCTTTGCTTAAGTTTTTAATTGGGTTCTATATATCAAAATTTACACTTTCAGAAATTCAAGAGATATCTTCTCCCTTTTTGACTATTTAAATGGCTTTCTGTATGTACGCTCTTCTTCTACCAATTTAGCCAACATCCTTAACCATTGCTAATTCTTCATTACAAAAGACATGAAGGAAATCTTTCCTGTCGGGCTATTTCCAAAGTCTTTGATTCAATCTATTTCTGTGCCATTAAATACCTTTTATTAGGAAACGGCGTCTTCGATAGAATCTTCACGTTTCTACTTGGTCTGAATTCCCTAAGTTCCTTTTATATAGCCCTATACTTCTTAAACTAGCACACGCAAAGATTCAGGTTGCGTGTAACCAATCAAATTATTTTAAATATAACGATGATATGGCAATAATATTCATTGGTCGAGCCAATCGCTGTACAATCGCAAACCTAATCGCGCAGTTGCTAGCTTCGTTTCAAGTTCATTTTATCATGATCGACATAAAACTCCATTTTGGATTGCAGACTTTTTCCTTGATATAGAGATGATTAACTAAATCAAACGTCCGGGAAACCCATTTTCTAAATAACCAGACTTCCCTCTACATCTAAACCAATTCACGTTGAAACTCGTCAAATTTACCTATTTGATTAGCTTCAAGGCACGAAACCCTATTCTGAGACTCACTTTATTCAGAGTTTACGTCCGACTCCTTATATTTCGCCAGTAGATTTTATTGCCTCTCACTTTGGTTTCCTCTTCTGTCATTTATGAGATCGCCGCTAGATTATTGAAGCGTGTCATCATCTCGGTAATAATTATTGAGAGCGTCTCTCTCTCTTGCAAATCTCCCGTTTTTACAGTTAAATCGCCACAAAAAAGTTCTTTTTTATTCACAACTTACGCTTTGTTGTCGAATTTATCTAATCATCGTCCTTCGTACGTCACGCGCAATTTCCGTTCCTCAATAAAATCCGACTATAAACAAATATCATTATCAAATTCAACATTTTTTCCAAGGCCACAA
>JAQBSW010008433.1:0-34152 GCA_029291075.1 Eudiplozoon nipponicum
GTAAGCCCCATAGATGCCAGTTCGCTAGAAGTCCTAACATTCACAGTAGAGTCTGTTTTGCCACACATTGTTATCTGTGTCAATAAGATTTAAGTCCATTAGGTCCCTGCCCTAAATGAAATACATCTTCTAATTTAATATCAGCAATCATGATCAAAATTATATTAAATTGACATTTACTGGTAGCGTTTGGAAGGTGAAAGTTGGAAAGCTATATCTTCAGCAATAATCTGCTTTGATGTGTACGTGACCCACAATAATAAATAAATTACCTGTTCCAAGACTCCTCCTCAGTGTTATATTATATCAGAACACAAGGCAAGTGTTGAAAAGTTTATATTGTGCAATGTTGTAATCGTTTATTATGGAGAGAAATGTTTAAAAAATGCAGCAAACGAAAATCTACAACCAGCTCGGAAGCACGATACTCAAAAACTGAAAAATAGCGCACAATTATAAAAATCAAGTCTTTAAACAAAGAATGTTCTGGAAAATAAAAAGAAAAAATTCTTTTTAAATAAAGTTGTTACAATCAGCTATGGTGGTTTAAATTTATCATTCAAGGTCATTTTATAAAAGGCGGAGGATTCAACATCCTCTACACACACCACCTTCTCAAAAAGAGAGAGGAACGACTAATAGTAGATGTAATCATCGTTCTTCGGCTGACGTAGTATTCTTCCAGATCGTTTTGTGCATACTGGCGCCCCTGACGTCGTCATCTCGCCCGATATAACATTCGCTGGTTCTTCAATGTCATCTGGTGTCGACAAATAATTTTCATGCTGTGATTCAGTAGAATAAGATTTTGATAAGTTAGGCAACGGTTTTTCAAATTGCTGCATTTCATTATGTGTCTGCAAGATGGGATTGCACACCTCAGATTCGCCCATGGAACGGTCATTCAACGCATCTTTTAATTCGGTCACACCATCAATCCAGATAAACTGGGGAATACAGCGATCCAACGTAACACAATCCTCAATGCCATTTATTTCTATGATGACATTCTTATCAGTCATCCTCTTGACCTTGTATGGTCCTTTGTAAAATGGTGTTAGGCAGTTTTTTCTATTCTCATTAGTAATATAAACATGCGATGCCGATTTTAAATCAGAGGACACATAGCATTTAGTTTTAGGTTTTCTAGTTTTGGTTGGGGCCAAACGACACATCTTGTCTCTAAGTGCTCCTACAAACCAATCTACATAACTAGAAGCCCAATCAAGACTACTTGGAGTTTCAATTAGAAGATCTCCAGGCAACCTTAATGGTTCTCCATAAACTAATTCTGCAATGGAAGTTCCTAATTGTGCCCTATATCTGTTGCGCATGGCGAGTAGTACTATAGGAAGATCGTGTATCCAGCTTGTTCCACTAGTACACCTTAATGCAGCTTTCAGTTCACGATGTAGCCTTTCTACCATCCCATTTGCTCGTGGGTTATACGCGCTAGTATGAATTATAGTGATTCCCATGACGTTGAGAGATCTTACGAAAAGCTCTGACATAAATTGACTACCACGATCACTAGTGACCTTTTCCGGAACACCATAACGCGATATCCAATTATGTAGAAACGCGAATAAGACTTCTTGCGCTGTCATGTCTTTTAAAATCGCCACTTCAAATTGACGACTAAATCTATCTACCATAGTCAGCAAGTATTTGTTTCCGTTTACTTCAGGCATCACAACAATGTCTATGTGTACGTGTCTGAACCGTCCATTTGGTATTCCAATGTTCTTTATATCGGTCCTGGTATGTCTCCACACCTTACACGTTTGACACTTGGCACAGGCTCTTACCCATACCCGTATATCTTTAGACATATGTGGCCATACGTATCTGTCGTTGATTAATCGTATGGTGGCTTTAATGGATGGATGACCCATGCTATGTTATACTTGGATAATCTTGGCCCGTAACTCCAATGGCACATATGGTCGTGGTTGACTTCTAGATGTTTCGCATAACAACCACTTGCCATTTATGAGCTTACGCACATATCCTGGTCTTTTGGACAATACCAATGTAAAGGAATCCAGTCCTTGCGCTTCTTCGATTTGACTAACGAAATCGTGCATTGATTCTTCTAAACTTTTCAAAGGACCTTGAAATATCGTATCGACATCAGCTTCATTCGGTCGGCTTAGTGCATCTGCAACCACATTCTCTTTACCAGCAATATGAAATACAGTGAAATCAAACTCTGCTAACCGTGTTATTTGGGAATTTACTCTACGAGAGTAATTAAGCCTAGCTGTCTTACCAAGTATGCTGATCAATGGCTTATGATCGGTCAATAACTTAAACTTGTGACCATCTAAGTAATGCTCGAAGTGTAACACTGCGGCATACACGGCTAGAAGCTCTTTGCCAAACGTATCATACCGTTTTTCTCGATCAGTAAGCTTACGGCTATAAAACCCAATCGGTGTTACTACGTCCCGATCTCTTTGCTGTAGCACTGCTCCTAATGCAACATCTGATGCATCAGTGATTAGCTCGAAAGGTTTTTCCCAATCTACAGGTGCTAATGTGGTTACGTCACTTAACATATCCTTGGCCTTTTGGAAATTTTCTCGGTCTTCTTGACTCAAGATGATAGGCCAAGACTTCTTGATTGTGCTCTTTTCAAGAGTGAGATGTCTTGTTAACGATCCAAGAATTCCGGCTAGACCTGGAATGAATCGACGATAATAGCTGATCATGCCCAAGAAACTTCGCAACTGGCGTACGGTTCGGGGTTCCGTTACGTCCTTAATAGCTTGGATCTTATCTTCCAAAGGTTTAATTCCGTCTTTGGAAAGTATATGCCCAAGGTATTTAACTGAAGAGCAACCTATATTACTCTTATTAGGTTTGATCACTAATCCATATTGTTCCAGCCTGGTCAAAACCGTTTCCAAATGCGTACGATGTTCGTCTCGTGAACTACTAAAAATTATTATATCATCAATATATACTCTCGCAAATGGACAATTCTGAAGGATTTCTTCAGCCAAACGCTGGAATGTCTGACTGGCGTTTTTCAAACTAAAAGGCATTCGAAGAAATTCATGTGATCCCCCTCCTGGAAATCTGACTGCGGTGAGTGGTATCGAACTTCCTTCCATTGGTACTTGATAGTACGCTTTCTGGAGATCTAAAGTTGAATAAACCTCATATCCCATTATATCTCGGAGCAAAGTACTCTGGTTAGGGAGAGGATAAGAATCACCCTTCGTCACTGAGTTTAATAGACGATAATTCCCACAAACCCTCCATTGACCCGGTTCAGGTTTGGGAACTACCACTATTGGGGAAGCAAAATTGGAATTTGACCTTCTACAAATCCCCTCTTCGCGCAATTGATGAAATTCTGACACAGCTACTTGTTGCTTGTGTTGTGCCAATAGTTGAGCCTTTGGTGAACAAGGTAACGGAGCTACCAATTCTATCTGGTGTTCTACTCCTATTTTCAAACCTATTCTTTTGGCACTAAAAGGTTGAAACACTGCTAGGTGCTTCTCGATAATATCGGCAAAATCATGTGCGACTGTTGGACGAGGTAAGAGGACTGTTCTAACTGCCGACACGTTAGACTCATTATTTATTGATGTCCCTACGCCTTCTGTGATAGTCCTAGCCTTGGGGTCTAATGCCAGCTTGAAATGTGTCAAGAAATCCATGCCAATGATATGGTCCTTGACATCGGCTACTAGAAAATTCCATAGGAAAGAAGATTTCTGGCCTAATTTTACAGACATTTCTTTCATCCCTTTTACTTCAATTGGACTACCATTCGCGGCCCATAGTTGATAATCAAATGTGGGGCAATCTGCTTCCACCACGTCTGACCTAACTATGCTTACCTCCGCACCCGTGTCTATGAGAAATTCTAATCCAGATAATTCATCCTTAATAATGAACTTGTTGCTGGACACTTCGGCAATGTTTTCAAGATCCCCGCTTAGTGAGAATCGGACTCTTTTGCCTTTTATCTCGGTGCTATTTGTACTAGTCGCCTCTTTTGCTTTGAGTATGCCTTTTAAAGGCATATCTGGGAGCCTTTGTAATGGAACCCCCCCTACGGCTCCTACTAGCGGGGGTTTTTCCCTTTTCCCGGTGACGGATTTCTCTCAACCGGTTTTGTGCTTCCTTTCCATTTGGGTCCACCTAATCGCGGGTAATTATAATTTTCATCTTGGCACTTCGCACTGCGTCCATATTCGCCCTGTGCCTTACCCCATCCGCGTGGCCCTTTGAAGCGTTGACGCGAGTGACTCCTTCGGCGTCTAATATACTGGACCTGACTCTGAAGTTGTGCGACATCACTACGCAAGCTAGCAACTTCCCTACATAAGAAACGCAAACTTTCTTGTGTGGTCAGGTGGTTTTCGGTATCTGCCCTGACTGGCTGCATCGTTACAGAATCTGCCATTACAGCATGTACTTGTGGTTCTTGCTGTTTATACACGCCGTCTAACCCTCTGAGTTTTGTCGGCCAATCTATGTTCATTGTGTCAAACACTTCCATTGTTGTTCTGAGCCTAACTGGTAACTCAGCTGTAAAAATGGAGTTGACTACATCACTAGATATATTCAACCTGGAAGCTTTCGTGCAAAGGCGTTCATAAAATTCGGACGGTAACTGACGTCCCATTTTTTCTAAGCGTAATAATTCGCACATTTGCGCTGTTCTTCCAGGCTGATATCTCTGTTGAATTTCTGCCATTAATAACTCAAATGCGTTGTACGGCTTTTCTTTCACAGTTCTGTCTCTGAAATTTTCCAAAGCATTTCGGAAATTCTCAGGCAATGCCATCCATGCTGCAACAAATTTCTCCATAGGGTTCACAATACAATAAGCCTCAAATATCATTTGGGCATCTCCTACCCAACTTGCATGTTTCTCTGACTTATACTGTGGTAGACTAAATATACTTGGACTGGCGTGGTCGCCAAATTTTGTTGAGGCCCCTAACCTATTTGTGTTAGTAAGCCCCCTAGATGCCAGTTCGCTAGATGTCCTAATATTCACAGTAGAGTCTGTTTTGCCTACATTGTTATCTGTGTCAATAAGATTTAATTCCATTAGGTCCTGCCCTAAATGAAATACATCTTCTAATTTAATATCGGCATTCATGATCAAGAATTATGATACTTAAATTGACACTTACTTTATCCGTTTGGAAGGTGAAAGTTGGAAAGCTATATCTTCAGCAATAATCTGCTTTGATGTGTACGTGACCCACAATAATAAATAAATTACCTGTTCCAAGACTCCTCCTCAGTGTTTTATTATATCAGAACACAAGGCAAGTGTCGAAAGATGTTTATTGTGCAATGTTGTAATCGATTATTATGGAGAGAAATGTTAAAAATGCAGCAAACGAAAATCTACAACCAGCTCGGAAGCACGATACTCAAAAACTGAAAATAGCGCACAATTATAAAAATCAAGTCTTTAAACAAAGAATGTTCTGGAAAATAAAAAGAAAAAATTCTTTTTAAATAAAATTGTTACAATCAGCTATGGTGGTTTAAATTTATCATTCAAGGTCATTTTATAAAAGGCGGAGGATTCAACATCCTCTACAACTCTATATGAAGATGGATTTCTTCTCAAGCTATGTGTTAAATATCAGTTAAATCAAACTTTTAATGTCTTCTGTTGTGCTTAAAAGGTGACAAATGAATGCTGAGATATCAATTTGTGTAATTCTAAAAGTATTTTCCACGTTATATTGGCCTGTTAATAGATCGAATTTGAGTTAACTAAAAATCCTCACCCTTAATTTACATAGCTGTTATAGCCATTAGATGACAAAAGAATATTTTTTAATCGAAACTCTTATGTGAACATGACGATATCTGAAAGTTAAGTTTTCAACGCAGTGGCATCGCAAATTCTCTGCTTCCGTGAAAAATTGTAGGTCAGTCGAAATGTGTGCAGTAATTTTCTTTGTCACATCGGAATTTTAGCTTTTATGCATATTTGTAAGTAGCAATTTCATCTACGTTTGTGTGTTTTCTCTCGTGTTCTGATGGTCACCAGTGTCAATAACCGACGTTAGTTTCACCTCTACAATTACGATTCTCGGAACTATCAGAATAATTAAATGAATAATTAAAGTAAACTTTTTCCATGAAATGTCAACTCTAAGCGAGGCAAACTTTTAATTTACCTAATCAGAGTAAGAACAGTTTTTTTATTAACTATACTTAATTTACGATTTCGTTTTATTAATTTTCTACGGAATATATTTTTGAACTTTAAAATAATTTAAAATCATGCGAAGTGATGTCTTAGATCTTGTCATTATTGTTTTGATAGCTTGAGAATTAACCATTTGTGCGCATTGTTCACTGCTACATATACAAGTGATATTTTTCCCAGTATAGTTGATCGTTTCATATATATATATATATATATATATATATATATAGTATATATATATATATATATATATGTTTGACACTGTGACATTCCTGCTACATTCTGAACACTATTTGTAAATATATACTAAATTATGTTATTGGCTAGATTTACCGAAGTTTTTAGCCTAGGTAGTATCTATTTCGAAATGAAACCCCAACTATCCAACACAATCTATCAATATGCAACGAACGTTATGCCACCAGTAGGAATGATATGAATTAAGGACGTATGGCAAGATATAATATTTTGATATAGATTAAAAGTATAAAATAACAGTTGTTAAGGTTAAAAGGGCAATTCGTCCAAAAAACGCTTCGCCTATGTTACTATCTCAACAATTTCTGTCCAGAATTCGCCGCGACAAGGTATCGAACAGGGGAATAATATATATATATATATATATATATATATATATATATATATATATATATATAGTAATGTAAAGTTTTTCGGATTTCATGAAGTACTGTACAGAAATTGTTCCGCACCGGACTTGATCATTTAACTCTATTTACTGGGCCACCCCCATTGCACATTGCACACAATTTTGTTTTATATAAACTTGTGTTTTTCGTTAGATTTTCGGTTAGGCGTAGCCTATATATAATCTCTTTAAGCCTAATTCTCTAACAATGTATACCATATTTATTGATAAAAATAAAAAACCTGAACATTTTATAGTGAATCTAAGGTTTGTTGTAGGCTTAAACTTATATACTCGTGCATATGTATAAAATAGGTACTGCGTTATGTGGCCAAAGCAATTAATCCAGAAGCGCACAACCAGAACCATAAATTGGGATATAACGCAAGTGGGTAGAATACGACAAATTTAGGGGAGTACTTGAAAAGTTCGAAATGAGGACTTATATTCATAGGCAAAGCTTAGCTTCACTGACAGATATACACGCTAGTCAGTTTGCCGTCGTACTCTGATGATGATCAAGGTAGGTTGAAACCCGTCAGTGCGTTGCGACTGGCGGTAGTTTTGTTATGTTGTTCGACGACGTTAAATACAATTGGATTGGTGTTTACTTCAAGCTAGCAAACTTGATTTAAATAATTTTTACCACCATCCGCGCAATCACTTATTGTGTAATTGTATTGTCTATATATATGTGTGTGGCGAAAGCTACAAACAGCTAATGTTCGTGACTGCATAGAAATTGTGCAGCCGACATTTCCAGTCAAGTTCAATGTATGCAAGACTGCTAGAGGTGAGAGCTGCATATCTAAATTTGATTTCCATATATATTCAATGTGGTTTGATCCTCGATAGTCAGTTTGCCGTCGTACTCTGATGATGATCATGGAAGGTCGAAACGCGTCAGTGCGTTGCGGCTGGAGGTAGTTTTGTTATGTTGTTCGACGACTGGTTAAATACAATGGGATTGGTGTTTACTTCAAGCTCGCAAACTTGATTTAAATAATTTTTTCCACCATCCGCGCAATCAATTATTGTGTTAAAGATATACACAAAGACAAACTTCTACCATTAAACATTAATGCAGTGTCACTTCACCATTGCCATAGTTTATGTTCAATAATAAACTATTGGGGGTGGATAATTGGAGATTTAGGTCGAGAAGGACGCAACATATGCTCACCTCAAAGGAATTCTAACTAAATTAGTAATTAATATATAACTGAAAATTACGCGTATTATGTGGCAGGACTGTCCCAGTGGATATTTAAACACATAAATGATTTATCATTTAAAATCGTACCAAATTTCCAGTGGAAATTGCAAATCTACTACACACGAAAGAAAACTGTGGAAAATCTAAATCAATTACATGTTGTATTATGTCTGTAAAATGAAGATGGAGGAGGGCTAGACAATTGTACCGATAAGGCGAAAACGATTTCCACGTGGAACCACAAGAAGTGAAGACTAGAAAAAAACGATTGCATAACTTTGTCAATGGCACGACACGCACGAATATATTTAGCGAAAAAATGAGTTGCATAACTTTGAATTAGATGCCTCTGTTTTCGATTCTTATTCGGAGAAATTCCGCCCTCCGCTGAGGTGTGATGCGAAGGTGGAAACCATTCTAGTTGATTTGCATTTGCTATCTTAAACAATATTTTACTTATACCGAAAATTGATATATATATATATTATATATATATATTATATATATATATATATATATATATATATATATATATGATAAAGGAGAAAAATAATCTATGTAATAACATTTATTAAAAAATATTTTTTCCACCAGTATCTACGACCAATATTCTGGTTTCGTTTTTCATATTTTCCTGTATCCAATCATAACCGTACGCATGTCGTAACCAATCGCATCTTACGTTTGTCTATCTCGCTATTTTTGTCAAATCTAATCTATTTACATTGCATTCTCCTATAATTCAATAGACATTCATCACTCCGGCTAGAGTGCCGTACAACGTTACTATTAAGAGAAAATGATCCAGAGAGCATTGCTGTTGGTGACCCTTTACAGGGCCAGGAAGATATGCGCTGGATACTGCCGTGAGATTTTGTGAGTTTTAGCAAATGTACATGACCAAATTTCCTTCTGGACACTGGATTTTTGTGTCCTGTTCGTGGGCTATTGATCCTTTGGCGTGATTCCGTGAATAAATAAAATTGACGCAGCGAGATGTTTTAATTGCTGTTTGTAGAACCTAACTAGTCTTGCTGACGGTCTTCTTCAATACCGAGATGTCTAGCACATGTATAAATCTAATTAACAAATGATCGATTATGTATGACTGGATGCGCAACAAAAAGAAGATTGGGTACCTGTCGAATAGCCGATTTAGTGACACAATTTGGTAAACGCAAGTAAGGCAGCAGGTGTAGATAATCTGTTCAGCAGAGCAGGTAACATCAATTGCGGATAGCGAGCTATAAAGTGTTTGTTGTGTAGGAATTGCATAGCGTTTATATAGATCCGAAGTCGTGCATAATTATTCTACGGAATCGCGCGTTCTCATTGGTTCAGTATATTTAATTTACGTTACGTGAAATAGAACGCAAGTAGTGAGCAAAAGTATAACATTTGATACATAGAATAATTACCAATTAATAAGAAAAACATCTATAAGTTACAAGAAATATAAAAAAATTATTACTTGTTTGAGATTGTAGCTATGAGGAGCCTGGAACGCATGTAAAAAGTTGAAAATTGCCAGGATCATGCGTTTCGATAAAAGTTTTCAGTTTGTCTATGCTTACCGAAATAATTGTTTTACTTTGCATAATAATGAAATATTTTGGATGTCTGAGCAAAATCGGTTAAGGAAGACGGCATATTGGATGCAGTGGTAAAACATTAGCTTTGAATCTAACAAGTACTTTCTTGCAACTATGGGGCTAGGGATGAAAAAATACAGAACGAGAAACATGTCTCGGCTACTGGGCTGACATATTGTTGAAATGAAGACAAAGTTTAAAAGCTTCAGATTCTGTGTCATCCTTTTCAAATGACTCTACAAGCGTAGATCTACGCCATACAAGATTTGTGACGTAGACGTTCGAATAGATTCGCGTAAACAGGAACAAATAGCAAGGTGTACTAAAAGTAATGCGCCGACCCAATTTCCATTAATAGAAAAAGATTATAAAGCAGCTTTGAGTTCCCTATGCATTTTCTCTACAATACCGTTTGAATGGGAGCCGTAGGCAGTAGTCTGGCGTAAATTGCATCCAATGAACCGCAAGGTCGGATGAGATTCATGTATCTCTTTCAGTAGTAACGTCGTTGGGAACAAACATATAATGCTATCTTTGCAGAGGTAAAACAATTTGTGGTGACGAAAATTCACGCCGCAGGCCATCGGGTGAATCTAAAAATCACGATTTGCCAAAACGTTTAACCTCAGTCAGATGAACTACGTCTTTGTGAACGATGGCTAGGCGTGACGTTATTGTTACATATTCTAAATTATAATGAGTGTGGCGGGTGATTTTATTCTTTTTGCATATAGAACACTCGGAGACACCTCGGTTATGACCCCAGAAGTGTTCTGTAATAAGTTTGCCAGTTGCCTTATTACCTGGGTAAAAAATGGAATGAACGGAGTCAAAATGTTTCTATGGAGGCTGGTGAGCAGAACTGGTTTGTGGAGCTGTGTAACCATGAATTAGACAATGGGTAAGACTCATCCCAAGTCCAAATTCGAACTTGGTCGAATGACGAGCTACTGATCTCTGAATATGAATGTCGCTGCCTTTATTTTTTCGTAGGAGGGGTAATGTTACAGTAGGCTCAATGAGGTTTACAGAGCTGACCGAGAATAACGAAGGCGAGGTTGGTTGCAACGAGGCCTATGGAATAATATTTTGTTTGCTTTTTACATTAAAAATGCCGAATTTCTATTCACTAAGACGTGACATCTGTCTTTCTACTCTGGTAGAAAATTATGCGACGGTTTAAGTCGCATTTCGAAGTACGCTGATCTGTATAAGCCAAAAATCTGCTGTTGCATATGATAATGAAATAGCGCACTGCGTTATGGATGGCGTGGAATACTCTACCGAAGTTCCGTACCTAGTTTTCCCTGGGTGTAGATTACGCGAATAAAAATTAATTGGCTTCTGAAATCCGTCAATCTCTTTTACAAAATTTGCCCCAATAGCGAATTCAGAAGCATCAGCTATTAGTAGGAACGTTCGTACGAAGTTTAGATGTGTTAGCATAGTGGCCATTGCTGCGGACATGACGGAGAAATTCTTCGTCATCGGAATATCAATAAATGATAGAGTTTCTGCTTGGGCCTTTTCGATTCCACATGTGCCTACATAAATGGTATAGTTGTTTTGATAGGCCTGGAAGGAACTTGCGATAGTAGTTGAGAACTCACAGTACTTTCTGTAATTCCTTCAATGTTCTTGATCAAATTGGCCTTGGAAGACAAAGGCTATATATCCTTAGGTGTGATACGATGCCTTAGGAAATCAAAGGGTGAAGGTGCAATTTGCATTTTTTCCCAATTAATTTTGAGTCCGTTTTCTGATTAGTATGATAGCACATTTCTGAGATGCTTAGCACGAGAGTACAGGTCAGGACTAAAAACAATATTGTGATAAGGATTTGACAAATAGTAATCCGGATCATCACGCAAATTGTTACCCATGACTCTTTGCGAAGTCTGAGTTAAATACATGAGAAAAAACGAATGTAAAGGTATTTATAAAGACCGAAAGGATTGATGATAGCTTTTTCCTCTACCAATTCTGGAGCTACCGGAATGCGTTGGTGGGCTTATCTAAGATCAATCACTGAGAAGTAGCTGCTACCACTGTGTTTTCAAGCAATGCATTTATATTGGGAATGGGGTATGCATTAGATTTGGTCACAGACTTGAGTTTACGATAATCCCCACAGGCTCTGTGTGATACGTTCGCATAAGACACTAACTGTAATGGTGATGCCCATGAACCTTTTGATGGTCTGATGTTGTCCTCTTCCACTAGTCTCGTAAACACATCCTGGACAGCTTTGAGTTTAGCTGGGTTTAAAAATTTCTCTTAACTGTCATATGTTCGTCTTTTGTGATAATATGGCACATCATATTGAAGTCTCGTATCTTAGATTTTCTGAGATCAAACAACGATTTTATTCTCTCAAAGAGCTGTCGATATTTCTGACGAAGGATTAACCGAAATTGGCTTTATGAACGGTAACTCCAAACGTTTGGAGGCAGGTGTACATACACTTTGCTCAAGTCCAGTGGAGGGGCCAATTATCTATTGATAAAAAAGATAAAAACGAGCCGATATATCGACAGGCAATCAAGGCCTATTATGGTTTGTCAGATCTTGAACAAAATGAAGTTGTTAGAAAATTTACATCGTAAACCTATGTTGAGATAGCGATGTCGTCAACCTAAAATGGGAATGGATTTCGTTTTTCTGTTGCGAATAGTACACATAATGACATCTCGGCCATGGAGACATACTTCAGAACAGAAACTACTGTATCTGCGTCTAAGATGATGCAGAGCTTCATTGGGTTGCGTGGCCGCGTCATTATCGGTTGTACTTTCTTCGAGGTTAAGTTTACTCGGACGAAAAGGGTCATTGCTAGATCATTATCTTTCTAGTGTGTGAAACATATGCACTATTCTATTGATATGGCATGTGGTTAGCCATAAATGTATACTGGCATCCTTTTCGTAAATTCTCCGAAGTGCGCAGGCGATTTCGACATTTATAAAAATCATTTTTGAGATTAAAGGACAACTTATTATGAAGATATTGAAAGTAAGATCGAAAAGATCCCGAATGCCATATGTGCCGCTATGTCCGATTTGGCCGGAGAGGACGATCTTAGGTTTTATGACGGTTCTATGACATATCTTTCAAATATTTTAGTCAAGTCTGAAGAGATCACTCTAGAGAGGATCGCCTAACATCATCCAATGAGAGAATGGCTGATCTAGCTTAGTTTTGAGGATTTTCATGTTGAATAATAGCTTTCAGGACGTTAAAATGAGCACAATAAAACACGTTAAACAGAAATGCCCTGTAAATTTTAAACGCTAATAAATTGAATTGACTGAAAAAGACGCTGTTAAATAAGCTCTTAGGTTTGAACTGTGGATTCACAAAATTTCAGACTATTGCCACGGATTGAACCACAGAATTTGTTAATTTGAATTGGAAAGATTCTTTGCAACTTCCCAAGTTTGTGTCACATATTAAGCAGGCTTGCAAAGAGGAATTGATCAACAGTAATAAAACCTGATAATTTGCGTATTGTATATACTAACGTTGGCAATTAGCAATACAACAAAAATTCCTGTCCAAAAAATTTCGTAGTTCAAACAATTCGTTAAAGGATTTAGTGATATGAAAACAGGTTGAGTTGGCAAGTCTCAACAGTTTCACTGTTCCCCAATCCTGGCGCAGTAGCCACTGTAAAACTCTGGATAGATTGTTGTGAAACGTAACTTATAAGACAAAAAAACCCGGAGAGCTGCATTATTGGTGGACCTTAATAGGGCAATGTTCGTCAGCTTTATTTTTTCCCCTAGGTAACAGTGCAGGGCATACAGATTGCAGTGGTGATCGCTCATATCGTGTTGCAATTTCTGCCACTGTTTATGATGATATCGATGCCGTTTGCACAGCTTTTTTACCTCCGTTTTTTACTAATTAGTTCGGAAGTTTGTTGAGGCTAGTCTAATGGGAGTTTGAGCTGTTTTGGATGCCACAAAATTGTAGTTAGTTGCGTGAAACGTGGTCAGCCGTATAAAATAAAATATTTCTTATACGGACATTGATTATTTCGGGATGATTGATAGGATTCGTAGGTCAGAAAAATCAGCTACCTCAGGGCATATATTTGGAAAGTGCAACACAGCCAATTTGACAAATTTATCAATTCTACACAAAGAAAAGTCCGAAAAATTATTACATATACCAAGTTCCTTATATAATAAAACAAGCACCCGGCCTAAACATTTTAAAATGTCACCATCATGTCATTTTAATAGACTGGACACAAATCACACCAAACAACAACATTCTAGCATCCAGGCAAGCAGACCACTCAGTAGACCAGTCTCAACAAACATTCGATGGGATTGGCAACAAATTGGAAAACACAGCTACGCAAACGATATCATAACCATCGTTAACAGTGGCAAAATTGCACAGCGATATGAATGATCAATGATGTAATCGGCACTGTCTGCGCTGTTACCAAGGGGACAGAATGAAACAGAATAACAGGGCGAAACTAAAATGAAAATAAAGTGAAAAAAATTATGCTTGTAACAGCCAACAGAGCGAATATTGGTGAAGACTCAGTTCATCAATACTATAATGAATAGATCTCAAACATCACTCTGCATTACAATAAGAATGACGCCTACACGTACACAGACAGAAATGCATATACATGCAAAATCGATTCGTAATAGAGCCAAAAAATTAAAGTAAATCTAAAAATCAGACTTGTTGCCATCCACCTAATTAAATGAAAACCCAGGATAAATGAAAGAATGTAATGGGTTGCTCAGTATTCTCAAAATAAAGCTGCCATTATCCACTTTGTTATTAAATGTGTTTTCTCTTCCTAATAAAAAAATATTCTGAGTAATATTCGAAGGCTATGGTCAACATGAATAGTAATTTATTCCATGGAAGGAATTAGATTGCGCTTTTTCTTACACTGTCTGATTTTCTGAGAATTATTTTCCTCAAAAATTAATTATTTTGTTTGAAAATACGCAATTTAGAGTCAGTTAATAAAACAAATATAAAAATATGCAAATTTTGAAGCGTGCCTGTCCCTATTTTACCGTTATTAGCCTAAAAAAATGCAGGCAATCTCCCAAAGTTTTCTCCGATTAACCAACCAAATACAACAGTTTTAAGTTTATTAATGGCATAAGTGATGACAGCGACTACCCTTAAAGGGACTGATAATTTAACACATGAATAATGGAAATACCGTAAAAAATCGAATTAGATTTCAAAATAGTGAATCAGGGTGATTTGTTTGGTATACGCGGCTCAAAATCATTCCTATAAAACACAAATAAAATTAACACATTTTTTATACAAGCACCTGACCTATTAATTACTTACATATGCCAGTATAAACTAGAATTGTATAGTGTAGGATAGGAAATTCATCCAGGAGACCGGTTTCGTCCTTATTGGGAATTTATCAAGAAGCAGACATGCCCAGGTTTGAGCCCTGTCCGCGGCAAATTCTGGCCAGTACATGACGAATTCCCAATTAAGACAAAACCGGTCTACTGGATGAATTGCTTTTCCTACACTATACAATTCTTAGTTTGTACTGACATATGTAAGCAATTAATGGGTCAGGTGTTTGAAAATTTTTCTATCGCTGCTGATTTTCTATGATCATCTAACCATATTCAAGCTAATAGACCTTATAATTTCTCTTTCATAATAACGAGTAGTTTAAGTCTAATCCATTCTCAAACCAGTGATAAAACTAGTTGATAGATAAGATAGATAGTGAAAGGTAAAGCGTTTCATTTACAGAAACCTTCGCTTAATACATCTACTACTCTATTATTTAAAACGTGTGATTTTAAAGCCGTAAATTTTTCTTAAATGCAACCACATCAGTCAAACAATGTAGGCTTGCATCAAACGGATTATTTACAAAATGCAGAAAAAGTGAAGAACGTATGCCGAATTGCGAAAATCAATTCTATTTGTGCCCACCCACGCCAAGAGCTATTCAACAGATTTGACCGACAAAAATTCACTAGAAAAGTAACAGAAAATTAAAATTACAAATATGCAAATTCGAAGATAAACAAAGACAATTTATTTAAACATGGGAAAAATAAAGAAAATCAATAAAACTAGGTCCTATACGGGTTTTAATTTGCAAATGAGGATGGCGTCATTCATTATTGTCATTGGTCAATGGAAATTGGATTGGTTTTTATCTCAATTTTGTAAAGAGAATTTAATTTATAGCCCCAAATTTCCACCTGATGGTTAGTAATTACAGAAAGATTAAGATATACGCTATAAAAGGCAATCACAATGCATAATGTCGATAAACAGTAAACTCTCGTAAGGCCACATGATTTTAATTAAAATAATTTATAAAAAATGTACACTATAATCTGTAATTAATTTAAATATACATTTTTTCGATATAAGCTAAACAAGGCATAAGATGCAAACCACAAGTTAGAATCTGTACTGCCTTTCCGATTAGTGGGAGCTCAATAAGAATTTGCTCGAATTGCCACAATCAGGATTTTAACCAACGAGAATGTGTTTCCGAGAGTTGCAAGTCTTTCACTATGCAACCAAATCCGCTCATCTATCGCTATGTCCTTCCTCCCGAATGATCCTTTTACGTGTCGCCCTTTCTCCAAGTTGCGAACTAGTCACATCATATCTTCTATTATTAAACAAAACCCAAACAACCTGAGGAATTAATATCAAATTTCATTAACATTGCCGGATTTATATTTTCCACATTTGCTGTATAAACTAAAAAATGTAAACGAGGAAGATACAAATAAGTATTCAATTGTCTCGAAAATTGGAATAATTGCCATGGTGAATTTTGCCTGCTGATTAGTAAAGACGAAACGTCAGGAGATTGAAACAAGTCAAATTTTATTTCAAACAATCTAGGTATGAATTAAACAACGTCGTTTAAACGACATTAAGATTGAAAATTTTATACGATTTGTAAAACTTTAAGTCGAATGCGACACCAAATAGGATTAATCAAACGCAGGTCGGTATTTACTTGAAAATTGCGTGAAAGGGGGGCTTTAGTACGATTTGAATGAATTGCCTGAATAAAGCAAATGAACCCAGCCTGTCAGTTTAAGCGCCGACTGTGGTATTGATGGTCACTATTTGCCAAACTTCCTATAATAAAAATATCAGACTCGTGTGTGAATTGTATTTACTATCATATTCGATGCTTAGTTAAATTCACAGCGCATATTTAATCAAATCCTTTCATTCTACCTGTATATATATATATATATATATATATATTTATATATATATCATATAATATATATCTATATAAGCTTCATTTATGAATACTTCTTCCTAGGATTCATTTTGCGCATTAAAGATTTTTGAACCTTACAGACAAGCTTCATACTTCATTTTTTACAAATTTTCAACAATGCTCCTTTACTGTTCTTAAAAAAATTATGGATGCATTTACCAGTCTTGAGTGTTTTCCTCTTGTCTAATAAGAGGCTGATTATGCAGAACCACTAAATGCATACAATAATTATTAGCCGAATTTATACGTCAAGGAATATTAGCGTGAAAGACAATCTATCAACATAGGCATAGTCCTTGCCAGGTATGGCGCTTGTACTATTCTGACTCGAAAGTCTGTCTATCATCACGGGTTTGTCTTATAAGGTTGAATCTGTTAAACTGCATAAGGATGGATAATTTAATTTGGATTCTTTGGCATAAGTCTCTTATAAATAAACGCTGTATTCATTTAGAACATTTTAATTAACATTTAATATCGAAATAAAAGATGCAGAATATTGAAGTTTGTAAAATTAAAAAAAATACTTGAATTTTTTAAACATTTAAGTGCTACTAGCTTTCGAAAAGAAAAGTGTATTTTTTATTACAATAACAAATTGTACATGTAGAGTTGAAATGAGAATTCAAATTATCATGTGATATTATGTAAAGTTAAGAACTTTTCTTCATTATAAATACACAATAAACACACAGGAATAATAAAAGAAATGTTTTTTATTAGCTATAAAGTGATGTAAGCTATAAAAACCTGCAAACCGAAAACACAATTTAATCATATAAGTGATATGCCACACACGTTAAAAAGTGGAAAACTACTACGAATTCCGTTGATAAATCATCAATTCCAATTTAATTCACACATGCGTATAGGTGATAACATTTAATCCGATTACACTTTATCCAAGCATGGAGTTTGCTAAAGCAGCTGAATTTTGTACGACGATAAATGATTTTTTTCAACGAACTAATAATAATCTTACTTTTACATAGTCTAATTTTTCAGTCAATCAAGAATTAGTCAAATTCATTGACGCCTTTGGAACATTATTGACTAACCATTGAGCAAAAGGAAAATCTGAATTATAGCGATGAAGCTGCGCCGCATGTATATATTTTGAAAGTACCAGCTTAGTCTTGCAAATAAAATTTCCTTAATTAATAACTCGTTTATACGAGCATCAGTTGCATGCGTACATTTACCTGAAACTCATCATAAAACACTTTCGAGTTCCCTTGATTATGTAACGTTTTCGTCAGTCTGCGGCAATATAATACGTGTGGCCTAGAAGTCAGCCAAATAAGCGCCGTTCTGAATCAGAAAAAGCGTCGGTTTGTGAGGTTCTGACAAGCTAGCCAGATGTCCAGATGCTTGTCTGTGACTTTGTTAATAAGTAATAATCTGTTGAAAGATCAGCGCATGGTTAAAGCATTAGATTCCGAAGCATATATGCCCAGGTTCGAACCCTGACCGCGGTAAATTCTAGCAAGTATGTGGTGAATTTTCAATGAGAACGAAACCGACCTACTGGATGAATTGTCTTTTCTACACTAGAAAGTTCTTAGTTTATACTGACAAATGCATTTACTAAATGGGTCAGGTGTTTATATCAAGATCGCAACCCTGATTATAGTAATTGATATGACCGCCCATACAACCAATGTACATTTATTTATATAAACTTTCATTTCAATACAACTTCCAAATGTAGTGTGGTGTCTGGTCTAAATGACAGATTTGGAATGGTTAGGTGGAACTTTGGGTCTAAATGGAAGCCATATGAGCTCCACCTAAAAAGAAAAAAACTAACCGAGTTACATTAGTTTGTATATGTCTGATAATTGTGTGCAGTGTGCGGCAGGGTGGTTCAATGGTTAGGACAACAGATTCCGAAGCAGATACGTCCCGGTTCAGGCCCTGTCCGCGGCAAATTCTGGCCAGTCCGTGATGAGTTCCCAATAAGGATGAAACCTGTCTACTGGATGAATTGTCTTTTCTACATTATACAATTCTTAGGTTATACTGACAATTGTATCTACTTAATGTGTCAGGTATTTATATCAAGACCGCAACATTGATTATAGGCAATAGTCTGATTGAAGACTGTCTAATATTGATTAACGGAAGCGAATTCATTTTTTCTCACAGGATACTTGTAAGTGGTATATTATCGGAAAATTAAAGATTTACCCTTATCCAATACACGTCAGTTAAAACGATTCTTTAATGATTCAATCTGCATGTCTATACTGAAATTAATCAAATTTTACTCTTCGTTAACAGAGCAAAAGTAGACGTTTCGTGTTTTGCTTATCAATGCATTTGGTTTATATGTGTGATGCGAAGCGCATGCTACTTCTTTCCAATCAGCTAAAGAGAATTACGCATTTAAAAAAAAATTATATGAAGTATTGCGTGATTTCGAACGAGGAATGCTACATATCTTTAATTGCGCTTATCATTTTTCTCCACATTTAGGTTCAGCCCTTTTACTTTTTTTAGAATATATTCTCTAATTAAAAAAAAATTAATTTAATCATAGATGCGAGCATACCTGACTTAATGTCAATAAATTTAAGTGAATTCGAGTGAAACTTAATAGCAATATTGATTAAGTAAGTCAAGGCTGATAGCTTATCAGAATTGGCTAAGCAAACAACCTGAATGTGATTCACTATATCTTAACTCTATTAGACGAGATTAAGCGCCAATATTTGGTCAATTACCTGCTTAACGTGAATATGAACACGAAGTGTAAATAGTTAATCATATTAATTAAAAATAAGGCAATTTCTAAATCTATAGCTTATCTTCTAAATAGCTTACTATATTTAATCAGTTCTGAAGGTCACTTGGATAAACAACTCCTGGTAATAATATGGGAAATTTTATTTTGTTTGACAGGGTCAGCCATTTTCTAAAGAATAATTAAAGCAAAAATGAGCATTTAAATGTGTTAAGAAAAACAACATTGCTCGACAAGGCTTCAATTGAAGTTCATTTTGTGCCACGTAAATTTACCCTAGTTCAGCTAACCCTGATTCAAAACGAGCCCTTCGTTCAGCCGACGCCAGATCTACAACTTGGTTTGGCGTCAGATGCATTCGCTAACGTGATTGGCGACAGAAATTGCTACCAGCCCATTTTAAATTTTCTGGTGTTAGCTAGTGAAGTAAGTCATATTTAATATTTGTCGCCGTGCTGGCCTGAAAAACAGCATGTCCGAATTGTATTTTAATTTTGAAATGCGCAAATTAGTAAAGAATTTAGGATTAAATTGATAACCTTTTAACGTGATTTACTATATATTCTATATAAACTTTAATATTTCAGTAATGTAAATTGTATTATTATTTCCAAATTGGTCTTTCTAACAAAGTTAAAATAAACATTTTTTCTGTTCACCAGATCACATATAGACTGAATTATTTAGTTTTTTATCAAATCAATATTGAAGAAACAAAATATTTGAATTGGATCACTTGAAAATTTTTTTTTTTAAAAGGATGTGAATAACGCACATGCGCAAGCAAATAAAGGCACAAACACATATTATATATAATATATATATATATATATATATATATATATATATATATATATATATATATATATATATATATATATAGTTATATATTTATACGCACGTGCACAAAATCCACATATCATTCACCAATTCAGTATCAATTCATCTGTATAATTTCTTTTAGTTAATTGAATGCACAGAAAAACGAAGTCTTCATTAAATTGCCTCTATTAAATCATCCGGATATTCGCGTGGTTTAGTGTATATTCTGAGGAAGTTCTCCATTTGCCTAGTGTTTCTTTCTTGAATTCTCTTCTTTGGCCATCGGCACATTCGTACAAGAATATCCCTTTGAACATCTATTTCCTGTGTTTAGATAAGCAATATTAAACAGATAGAATAAATGAGACTTATTCGTTACGTTTACATTTGGTATTGCTATATCATTGCTATATCGTTTCATATCGGATAGTCGAGACAAGATTTATTTTTCAAGTTTTCAGATATGCATGACGCTATTGAAATTTTAAACAATAGCGGTTATTTATAATTCTTCATTATTGGTTATATCATCGACATATTCCATATATTTATATTTTTTAATAATCATTTCAGGTTAAATATTTACGGATCAATCATGTAAATATCGGCCAGGTAACGTACTAATGGATTGTCAATCGACATTCACTGGTGGGAAATTTTGACAGTTAAATTTTAATTTTAAATTCTAAGTGCACTTGTTTATGGGAATATACGATGACTTGGAAGTACAAACATTTCAGCTTAATAATCATCAATTATGGGTAAATAATAATTGATATTTTCATTTACCGGCAAGCACAAAATAATAGGCATCGCCAACATATTTCTTATGTTTTTATATTTATGTCTTGTAAAACTGTTTTTTTTTGTTTTTCGGTTTGGAACTGGAGTGCTTATTATGGACATAATGTCCCTTAGTGGTGTAAATTTTCTCAACACAACTACTTTGCTTACCTTTGGGAGTCCGCAAATGCTTGATATGTGTGTCATTTTCTATTAGTTTTTTTAGGATTATGTTTTCCTTATAATTCAAACCATCAGCTCAACATCAAATTGCTTCACTTGATTTAATAATTACATACCAACAGTAGGCTCTGCTCTGTCATTGTCATCACAAACATAGAAGGTTGCATTAATATAATTGCTGCCATTCATAAATACGATATCTGAATCACTGT
This sequence comes from Eudiplozoon nipponicum, assembly GCA_029291075.1. Taxonomy (NCBI): domain Eukaryota; kingdom Metazoa; phylum Platyhelminthes; class Monogenea; order Mazocraeidea; family Diplozoidae; genus Eudiplozoon; species Eudiplozoon nipponicum. Next base: position 21,697 of record JAQBSW010008433.1, read on the forward strand.
TTGGATTCATAAAGGAGATTTCGCTGTTGTTTATAAAATGTATGCACGTTTTCTATTTGCTGTCTTTCTAATACATTATATTATTCGTGATGTACTTTAAAAGTCTTAGAAATTTTCATGTCGATTAAAGTTGTTACATACACTTTTTTCGTTATACAGCTATGCTTCAATTAAAAAAAGCCGTTCTAAATATATACAACCCATACACAAAAATGGCTGATCTCGTAATTACGAATGAGTTAAATGCTAGATTTTGCAATCAAGCTTACATTCATATTTATTGGTTCATTCGATTCGCATGCTGGCAATCTTACTGCCAGATCAGGTTGTCAAACATATTGTGCCAGGAGGAAATTGTCACACTGAAAAAGACTTTCTTAAGTGTAATTCACCGGTAATGGATCACAGTAGGGTTTAATTAAACTTATAGGCGTTATTTATGTTTTTCTTTTAGAAAAAAGATAAGTCGACAACTGCTAAGAATAAGTAGTACAACACTGCCCGCTGGAATAAAGAATTTTAAGTTTTACCTGTTAGTAATACACCTGCTATTTATTGATACATTTTATAAACACACTCGAATCTATCAATCCAAAATTGACAACTTCGCAAAAATTTATTATTGCATTGTATCAAAAGGACCATGAGTTAAGTACAAAATATAGAATTCAAGAGAATTTAAGTCTAATATACTGGGTGACGTCTTGAAGTATATGTGAGGTACTTTGTAACATTTGAATAATACAGGGAAAATACTATTACAAATCTGAGTTATCTGGATCACATATACAAAATTATATTGCCTGTGATTTTAGACTGTGCACATTTAAATGAGTACTATGAATTTGTGCCATTGGTATCTTTCTCTAGTAGTAAATTTTAGAAAGACCGACAATCATAAAGAAAAAGAATAACGGTAAATTAAATATAACAACTCACCATAAACCGACCTGATCTGCAAGGTATTTTCGTTACAGCAGTTTTATTCCGTTTCAATATAAATTATCAACAGTTTTTTTCAAGAATCGACAAGCTGGTTAGTCTAGATTAAAAGGCAACGATTATACTAAAGCAATTGACGATTTAACGTCTAATGACTATCCTAGAAAAGTATTTGAATCAATTATTAAAACAAGAAGTAAACAGAAGCAAAGCTATCGCGGACCAGAAAAGAAAGAAGTCTAACTGAACATCTCATTTGAATTGATGCAGTTTACCAAAAAGCACAAAAGAAAGTTGAAGCGGTATTTACACGCATATTTAATGCAGGATTATTTAAGGTAACACTCTTGCCTCTACCAGCAATCAAAGAGAAACAGCTGTTAATGGCGACATCAAATAATATATAACAATATAAAAGCGCAAGTTGTCGATAAATTTGCGTAGGCCGATCGACCAGAAGGTTAATTACTCGAATAAAAGAAAATTTCAAGTTAAACGCATGTATTGAATTAAATGGTGAATACACGTCTGCAATTGCGCAACACATCGTTGAAACTTCACACGTATGTTCTCCAGGCGTAATATATAAGATAATTATGAAATGCAATAACAGAAGGGAGTTATTTAAATACGAAGCTTCATGGATAAACGAATGCAACAGAATTTATGCACGCAGAAAATTATGCTCTGGCTTTGATCTTGAACTATAGGTGACGTATGCACCTGGTTGGTTGTTTCCTTATTTCACACTCTCTATATGTTTACATATTTCTATTTCGTTTGGCCTGTCAATTAATATATAACGAGATTATCATTTATAGATACATGAGAAGTATACGAGAAAGAAATCGTTCTTGTATCCGATACAATTTATTTTTCTTTTTGCACATGGAAAGGGAACTGTGAATATATATATATATATACAAATTCTGTCAACATCTGACAAGGCCTCTAGATTAATAACGATAAATATTTACCAAATTTAAAGCATACTCTAAAGTCGATTTCGTCTGTCTAGCATAATATTTAACAGCTTAGTTGAGGTCGCTCAAATTCGATTAAATTATATTAAGAGCAACCTATAAATAGTAATTTGTTTACCACAAATTAAAACCCATTCCTTATTCGTTAATGTAATACAACGCGAACTCAAAGGAAATGGCGACATACTATATTGTTTTTAAACATTTAAGGCGACATATGTGCTATTAAAATTTTCTTGAATCTACAAATTGGAAACCGTAATGTATCGCGATGCCTAATCACATTTACGACGTGCTAAATCATGTGAAAAAAATATTCTAATCATAAGTTTACCTTAAAACGCTATGTAGAGTCAAAATGAACTTTACTCCTAAAGAAAATCTCAGTCACAAATTCTAACAATTTTATTTCTTTTAAAATTTGTGGAAATATAAGGCATCTATTTCAAAGTGAAAATAGTTGCCACAGCATCCTGGCGTAGAATGGATATAGGATATCTACGTCGATTTCTATTTCGAGTTAAGCCAAGCATGAGGTATAAATGTTTACGAAAATTAAAATTTTCAACTATTCGTAATAATAGACACAACAAACACAAATTGAACGTAAAGACGCTTTAAGACCTTTCTTCAATGTATATTGATCAAGGCGGCAAGCTGACTAACAGGGATTCACCCGCAAAGTGAATTTAATGTATGAAAAGGTAGAAATGCGGCTCTCTAAATTTGACAATTTCCTTGCATTTCAATAGACAAGCTAAAAAGTTGTATTGATTTTTTCAGGTCGTCAAATCTGATTTGTCTAGACCCTACCATCAATCATGCAAAATTCAACGCTTAAATAAGACATATTTATTTAATAATAATTAATTGTGCAGAATATAATTAAATTGAATAATGAATGATGCTCATTTCTATCCAATAATATGACAAAAATTGTCTAAAGATGGAAATTTGAAAATATTACAAAATTTGCGCATTCAAATAGACTTTGTAAAAGCTTAACTCACTAGAGAGCGTCTGGAATGATTTTGAAGTCAATAGGGTCAACTGACAGAAAGGTAATATAAAACTGACGCAAAGTTTGGGGTTGTGACAATTATCAAATTTTGTCATTCACTCGTGGAAATTTGGAAAATGCCAAATATTTTAATTTTATCAAATAAAATTTAAATATTTGTAAAATTTAGTAAAAATTTGTAAAATTTTTACCAAATAATCATCATTACTGTCTTAGATCACGTAAAAAACGGATTGTTTTGCAAAAAATCTATTCGTATCGAGGAAAAGATTTTTTTACTTAAAATCATTTTATTGTTAGATTTTCTACTGATAGTTAATAATATTTTATTAATATCCTTATCCCAATATCATGAGCTGTATCATAACCTGCTGAAATTAGAGTTTTTTGCGGTTGATTGAGAGAAGTTCTCAATCTATTTGTCTATAAGATTAACTTTACGCAATAATATTTGTCAAAAACCGCCCATTAAAAATTGATATGCTTCAAATTTGGCATGCCATTATATAAAATTCAATTATTTTTTGGGCTTAGATATTTGGTGAGAAACAAAAACACTAACTACAATCAAGCCCAAACTCTTAAGCTCACGATATCATAAATACAATGTTTCTTCAAAAATCAGATTTGGAAGGCCAACATTTTAACAGAGTTTGTGTTAATTTTCCATTAGCTGATTTTCTAATTGTTAATTTTATTTCTTATTTCAGTGATGCTAAAGATATAATAGAGAAACTTAAATTTTTTAGAACATTTCATGACCATGACATCAGGTTTTAGAGGCTTAGAAATTTACAACGCCTTATGAATAAACAAAAATATACAAAAATTAGGGCAACAGGGAAACCATAATAAATTAAATTACGCTGATTATATTGCAAAATTCTAAAAAAATACTAGCGGAAGAAATAAAGGGATTTATTTTATGGGTGTACTTACCTTAAGTGTAGTTAAAATTATTAGATAGAGCTTGGAAACCTGAAAATTTTGCATTGGCTACGACGTACCTATGAGAAATAATTGAGTGTGTAGGTGTATTTGCGAGATAGAAGTGAAGAAAACGAGGATATTGGCAAGTGTTTAAATGGGCAGCAGGACCATTTATTGTCACGGCCTTCGAAAACAAAAATTCATAAATATGATGCATATAAGAAATAGGGACTTCGATCAATCAGGACGGAATTTTCCGCTTAAATTTAAGTGCTTTCCTGATGATTTTTAATAAAAAATGGAAAGCTAATTTTTGACAAGACATTATCTGAACCTAAACTAACAGAAAGTCTAAACTGAATCCAAAGATGGACGTTATACAGCAATAAACGATATTAAGACACAGATGAGTACGCTAAACAATTCATGACATGAAAACAAAAAGACCAGTGACTAAATTATTAATATAACACAGAAAATAAATATGCCAAAAAATACTTAGGCTTCATATATGGTTCGCAACGATCAAGAGAGCGATTCATAATGGCGTCTGGCTTCTAAAAAGACATAGATGATTAAGGCACTAATTGACTTTGATAAACTCGCGTTACGAATACTCGGACACCTATTACGACTTAGGGATATAAAACAATTAATGAAACAATACGTGTACGATTGACCCAAATCCTAAATGTAACACAACGACACCTTCTAAAATGCAGTTTTTAAGCACCTTGAACTGTAGTAATAGAGCACTATTAAAATATATAGCAGGTGATACATTATTTCAACAGCTTTGCCATCCTAGGTAATAAGATAGTAGTAGAATAGCTTTTTTTCCAATGACACGTTTTGCATACGCGGGTAGTAGCTTTGCACGAAGAGTTTCACAAAGATTCGATTGATCACAGTTTCAAATTTAGTTTTGTCTTCGATCGGGCTGAGTTTGTATTCGTCCCGATGGAAATATGGTTCTATCACATCTTTGTTTACTGGTGAGGTTTCGGAAAGTGAATCCCCTTTCCATCTTCAGGCCAATTTGTCTACTTATATCCACAGCACAATACTCACAATAGCAGATTTAAGCAAATGTGGTAACCTCGTTCCAAAACTGTTCTATTTTTTTTGACTCAACACTGGTTTTAAACATAGAATTTGTCTCAGTAACTAAACTCAATATATACATATGTCTAGCACACATGAATGCCCTCACCCAACAACTAAATCTACACATATATACAACTATTTGTAATTAGCAGACCAATCCTTACCTTAGCTATCTCAAATTCCTGGTATACATAATCTCATCTAGTGTGCCGAATTTTGAAGGGAAGAGAGAAAGTATCGAACATTTTTCGTTATAACTGTACTGTTACTACGGCACGGTAATCAAAATTCAAAACTGATAAAACAAAAACCTTGTCTGTCAAATACTGTATTTTATTTAACGCCGGCAACTGTAATGTATACAATGGTGTATGAGGTATTGCGTATATAGTAACAAATAAGTTCAAATATGGTGCAGCAAGTTACCTAGATGGAAAGAGAATGAATGTCATAGCGACGCTTAGGTAAAAAATTAAACAAAGAAAGGTAGAGAGAGTATGGACAAACTAATGGTTTTCAAAACTAATCGTAAGCACAATGCGAACTTAATCAACTCCCAGAAATAATTGCATAAGAATATATGCTAATATGACTGAAATAATTCATTATACCTATATACATAAATATCTAAATATAATATCGTAACACCTTTATATATATATATATATCTGTAATTCTTAATTTCGGTGAACTATAGCATAAATTGATATCCATCATATTGGTACCATTTTCCGACTCGGAAACCATAGTGTTTGTACCATGTACCTTTTCGGTACAATAATGTTGGTATCGGTTACTAACACAATAGCCATAGTGTTAGTATCCTTTACAGACTCGGTATATATATTATATAGTGTGAATTAGCGTTGAAGTCGCATTGTCGTAGACTATATGATGTTAGCTTCACTATTGCAGGTTTACACATTCGTCTAGGAGATTGTACCGTCCTATTATCCCATATTCTTCACCCAAATATATAGTGGTTAAAGGGCGTAATACCGGCTCCTACTGATGAGTCGCCAGTAAGGACGAAACGAATGTGCATGAGATTATACTTTCCGTTCATGCTGCCTTTGATTTATCCTTCTGGTCACAATTGAACTAACTTGTTACTAGGTTCGCAGAACCTAATACATACTTGCATATATATTAGTTCTCCGCAACAAACAGTATTTAACTATTATTTAGTTTTCCTGTGTGGGAAGAAACGAAGTTTAGTAGAGACGCAGTGTTAAGGGAGAATAAGAAAATAACTCTTTGAATAGCTGTAATCTCGACCTTCAAAATGCATTGTTTCAGCTAACTTGTTTGAATTTATTTCGAATTTACTCAAGCTCTGCCATTAATAGTTGCTTTTTTAAAATATTGATTTATTGACCATTTACTAAGTTTGACGAATATAAATGAATATCCTTACCTTGCATTTTACTCGCAATTAACTCATCAGGATATAGATAAATGCGAGGTTTCAAAGTGTATTTTCGAATATATTGGCCGCTGTCTGATTCAGTTAGCATATTTTAATATTAAGTGTCATTATCTGCGTTCATGTCCGTTACTAATTACTAGCTGATAAACCATTCCGTTCTTATTTAATTGTACGCTATTAAAGCATACTTTCATTTGCAATATATCATTTGTGAGTTTCTGCATGCTATTCATGTATGTTATCATATTTACATAGAACGTTATTTAAGATCAACTTTTCGTAACATGAGTTTATTATCTTTTTGTGTACATCGTTATGCAAACTGATTATTGTATATCATATGGCCGAAATGATTAAACAAATTTCGCCTGATTACATTAATTATTACATTACAATTTAAATTCGAAAAATCAATATAAACTTAACGTATCAATGGTAATGCCACGATTAATGCTAAGGGGAAATTTGTAGTAGAAAAATGAAAAAAGTCATCCATTTTGTCTAACACAACCAGAATTGGAGTTTCGATTGACAACGTACTTTATTAATCCTGGTGAATTTAGATGAAATTTTAATAATTCCCTGAGAGGGCATTCCAATAAGATGCAGAATTGCTAGTTCTACAGAAACATGGCGAGCAAACCTTGAGATGAAACAAGCTGGTTACCGGACAATAAATATGAGTAAAGCCAAAATAATAGAAATGAACATATACAAAGGTTCTCTAAATGAGAGCAAAAATGTAGATGGATATAAAAATGACATAGAATAACCAATAAATAAAATTTTAATGCCTTTAATAATGTTCATTTTAGTTGTGAAGAAAGACGGTTTCCGTACATCTAAACAGAAGTAAATATACGCGAGATAGTATAAGTGAAGTCTACGACAAATATAACGGTGTTAAATGTGTTACGTTTTTATACGATGTGACCATCGCTTTATATTGTCAAACAAAATGCTTATTTAGCATTTTCACATTTACTTTTGCGTCAAGTTATTATCAGGTGGATCAATCAATATTGCCACTGAGGGAATGCCATTTTTGTGGTACAAGATGTAGCTTTTCTTGTAAATATTAGGATAAAGAAGCACCCGAAAGATATGGCAATGCCAACGGTGGCAAGCATGTAATATCTACTGACTTATAAGTCTCCTCCTTACCGACTACTCATCAATATTGATATGCAAAGACGATGCTGTATATCTGCTTCTTAGGTAAAGGATGATTTCACTGACTCTATCAATACCATTTCCGTGATTTTTGTGATAAACTTAGCCAATATTTAACAATTTAATACTTATAATTGCCTCTATGTAGGAGAGTAAACTATAGTCAACTTCACGGAGATGGTGCCAGTTACAGCCTCAGTACATTTTTGCAGTTTACTCGGAGGACAAAAATAAGTTTTGGATATTTCGCCATGCAACTAAATCACATTACCTCACCAACATGCATAAAGTGGGCTGGAGGGTCATGTTGACTCTTACACGTATGTAGCTAATTTACAATATATACGTGCGTCAATGAGATTAGATGATGAGCATTCGTGAATTTTTCCATTTTCTTTTTATTCTATACAACATCTCAAAGTACATAAATAGCATATTTATGATAATAACAATTTCGATATTAAAAAAACACATATTTGTCCATTTTCTAATCTTAACGAAGCGAATGTCGGCGTCATATGTTGACGCGCCTCGCCTTATTAGTCACCAACGTGTAATAAAACTGCTAAAAACATTTAATCACATAAAAAACCACGTGGGTAAAATGATGATATTGGGTACAATTATTGCGGAAAATTAATGTTGATGACATCTTATGAGCGCATGATAAATCAGGAGGCCTTCAAGTTGTAAATTAGAAGTATGCCTTTACAGTGAAAGAAAATCTGTTCAAATCCCCTCGTTAGATCTGGTAATGGTTGAAGAATCGCATACAGTGTTGACCACAGATTGTTCTAATTTACACATTAACTGAAATGTGATCATTTTTAAACTAGTGCAGGAGTGCCGTGTCTATGAGCCGCGGGATCGATTGCCGCCGCGGAGATACTCAATAAAAGTAGACCATGTCCTTTTTTATGAACTGCTTTAAAAATATTTTATAAAATATAAATTTTTTTTGCACAAAAATTCATTATATAATTAAACAATGAAAGATTGCGCGGGTGGTGATAACAATTCTTTAAATCAAGTTTTCGATTTCGAAGTAAAAACACCAATCCCATTGTATTTAACCAGATGTCGAACAACATAACAAAACTACCACCAGTCGCACGCACTGACGCGTTTCGATCTTCCATGGTTATCATCAGAGTACGACGGAAAACTGACTAGCGAGGACCAAACCGCAATGTATATTTACGAAAAGCAAAATTAGATATGCAGCACTCACCTTTAGTAGTGTCGCATTAATTGTACCTGACTATAAATGTTGGCAGAACAATTTCTATACAGTCGCGACCATTAACATTTTGCAGCTTTCGCCACGTTTATAAATAGGTAATAGAATTAATCAATTAGTGAATGAAAATAATTCTCCATATGATTTATCCTTGCCGAAAGGCCTTGATTTGTATTTAAATATGAATAGGGAACTCACAAAACGTAATTTATAGATAATTTAATGTAGTCAAAGAGGTTGAATAAAGAAGAAGAGACATTTGACAATTTTAATTGTTCTTGTGCCCTTATCTCGCATATTCAAAGCACAGTTCTTCGATTTCTGCTTAAGTAGGTCAGAGTGGCATTCTGATAATTACTATAAACGCATTGCTTTAGCCTGCCAATTGTACTATCTGTTTGACAATTAACTTTGAAGCATTGCTTGCTATTAAAGGCATAAATACAGAAATGAAGAGTGTAATCCATATATAATTCTGAGTAAATTTTCCTTATGAATTGTTTTGAATATATTGATTATATCAATAAGATAACTTATTTGATAATCATAAATTGTGTACGAGTTAATTTTTGGCAGTAAATATTTTGAACATCGTAGTAGGACTGTCGTTGGTCCATACTTCGTCCTCATTAAAACACAATAAATTGGTACATCAGGAAATATCGTCAAAATCTGTTTTAATTTATATTTTATTTAAATAAGTGACACGTGGTTCTTAGCAATCGTTTGCCAAATAACATTTTTCATGACATGAATAATGGCAGCATTATTTTGAAGAATTCGCTAAATTTCTCCTAATTTTACTGTTTAGCAATCACCTTTTACTTGGGTGGCGATAACAGAGAAATACGCCACACTCACCGATGTGGAATAACCCTACATTTCAATTATATCAATGGCAAAAAACATCGACACTAGACAGTAGAACTGTTTAAATTAAAAGCGCGAGTATTTGATTGACTTAGGAATTTTTATCAGTAAATCAAAGAACATTAAATTCAGGATTAAGGAGCAATAGAGCGCTAAATAATTAGTTATTACAGCTTAGTGGACTGTTATTAACAATAGCATTTAAACTTCAAAAGTAATATGGGAGCACCTATAATGTTTTAAGTACCCTTCTATTTCATTGCAAATGATTTAAAAAATCAATACCCCAGACAGCAAACGTAATTTTTATAATGGGCCGCATTCATCCTTATAGGACACACTTCATTATTAACACCATTTTGTACCTTTTGAGTCCTTATTAAGAACTCACCATAATAGCCGTGTCAATGCCCCAAATTTGGATTATCCCTGGCGATGTTTGACTTGAATTTACAACACTAAGCGTGATCAGTTAGAAGGTAAAGATTAAATCGATGCCAAATTAGCTCCATCTATATGAAAATCTGACTCAAAAAATGAATTTGAAATTAGCTAAAAATTTCTCGTAGTGCGCTGCTTGGGTGGCGAAGTGATTAAGTCACCTGAGGTTGAAACCAATGTGACCCTATGTTAATCGAGCCGGTGTTTGTGAAATTCGGCCGATAACTTGATGTTTGTGCAATATCAATGAATCTGACCTACTTGATAAACTACATTTGGTATTGTGTATAATAGTTAGTCTATACTGATTGCATGCATATACAAAAACTCCTGACAAGAAGAGTTATATATGTAATACTCTTATAGTTTCATATTTCATCCGGTTTCAAATCAATAAATCATTTAGACAAATCTGATTTTGTTCAATATGAAATCACAAATTTTTTTGGTTGTCTTGTTAGAAACTTTGTTGGTATCTCCACTAGCATGTGTCAAAAAGAATCATCATTACATATTTCAATCATTCGTAAAATGTTTGACTTTGTAGTAAATCGCATGGTTAAATGTTTTGTGTCAATAGAGATTTAGTGGATTTATACATCCGCTGATATTAATGTTATGCGCAATGTCTGTTATAATAGTTCCCATTTTTGATATGCCGCAGTTTCTTAGGTGTTTTTCAAGCAAATGTTTCTGATCGTTTGTTTATTTTCATGTAGCTTAAGGAAAGGTTTGTGCAAGTAGGTATTAGGTTTTGCGAACCTAGTAACAAATTAGTTCAGTTGTGACCAGAAGGATAAACCAAAGGCAGCATGAACGGAAAGTATAATCTCATGCACATTCGTTTCGTGCTTACTGGCGACTCATCAGTAGGAGCCGGTATTACGCCCTTTAACCACTATATATTTGGTAGAAGAATGTGGAATAATAGGACGGTACAATCTCCTAGACGAATGTGTAAACCTGTAATAGTGAAGCTAACATAATCTGAAGTCAACGACAATACGACTTCAATGCTAACTCACACTATATAATATATATACCGAGTCTGTAAAGGATACTAACACTATGGCTATTGTGTTAGTAAACGATACCTTTTTGAAATCGATGAGTACCGGATACTAACACTACGGTTTCCGAGTCGGTACATGATACCAACCTGATGGATATAAATTTATGCTAAAGTTCACCCAAATTGAGAATTAAAACAATTTCCGAACACCAGTTACTCCAGTTAAACCATACACTCTGGCCTTCATCGATATCAGTTATCACATTTCGCGGTAAACATGGCATCATTCAATTCAATATATTACAGTTAAATACTGTTTGTTGCGAAGAACTAATATATATGTAAGTATGTATTAGGTTTTGCGAACCTAGTAACAAATTAGTTCAGTTGTGACCGGAAGGATAAACCAAAGGCAGCATGAACGGAAAGTATAATCTCATGCACATTCGTTTCGTGCTTACTGGCGACTCATCAGTAGGAGCCGGTATTACGCCCTTTAACCACTATATATATTGGTAGAAGAATGTGGAATAATAGGACGGTACAATCTCCTAGACGAATGTGTAAACCTGTAATAGTGAAGCTAACATAATCTAAAGTCAACGACAATGCGACTTCAATGCTAACTCACACTATATAATATATATACTGAGTCTGTAAAGGATACTAACACTATGGCTATTGTGTTAGTAACTGATACCTTTTTTGAAATCGATGAGTACCGGATACTAACACTATGGTTTCCGAGTCGGTACATGATACCAACCTGATGGATATAAATTTATGCTAAAGTTCACCCAAATTGAGAATTACAACAATTTCCGAACACCTGTTACTCCAGTTAAACCATACACTCTGGCCTTCATCGATATCAGTTATCACATTTCGCGGTAAGCATGACATCATTCAATTCAATATATTACAGTTAAATACTGTTTGTTGCGAAGATCTAATATATATGCAAGTATGTATTAGGTTTTGCGAACCTAGTAACAAATTAGTTCAGTTGTGACCAGAAGGATAAATCAAAGGCAGCATGAACGGAAAGTATAATCTCATGCACATTCGTTTCGTGCTTAGTGGCGACTCATCAGTTGGAGCCGGTTCTACGCCATATACGCAATATATATTTTAGTAAGATATGTGTGTACCGTCAAATTGTCCCAAATACCTCACCCAAATATTTAGTGGTTAAAGGGCGTAATACCGGCTCCTACTGATGAGTCGCCAGTAAGCACGAAACGAATGTGCATGAGATTATACTTTCCGTTCATGCTGCCTTTGGTTTATCCTCTGGTCACAACTGTG
>JAQBSW010008434.1:0-34151 GCA_029291075.1 Eudiplozoon nipponicum
ATATGTCAGTATAAACTAAGAAATGTAAAGTGTAGTAAAGGCAATTCATCCAGTAGAACGATTTCGTCCTTATTGGGAACTCATGAGGTACTGGCCAGAAGGTTCCGTGGGCAGAACTCAAACCTGGACTCGTCTGCTTCGGAATCTGGTGCTCTAACCACTGAACCACTAAGTTGGACTTTGGAGTTATATGTATGCCATATAAGATCCACCTTAAGTGAAAAAAAGACTAACCACATTACATTAATTAGTAAATAACTGAAAGTTTTGCGTAGTGTGAGGCAGGGTAGCTCAATGATTAGAACACTAGTTTCCGAAACAGAAGTGCCCAGGTTCGTATCCTGTCCGCGGCAAATTCTGGCCAGTACTTGATGAGTTCCCAATAAGGACGAAACCGGTCTACTGGAAAAATTACCTTTACTACACTTTACAATTTTTAGTTTATACTGGCGTATGTAAATAATTAATGGGTCATGTGTTTATATCAAGTTCTCTACCTTGATTATAGTAAATGTTATCGGCACTCCCGCAACCAATGTTCGTTTAATTATATAAATGTACGTTTCAAGACCACTTCGACGAGTAGTGCGGTTTCTGCTCAATAATGGCCGATCGTATTGGTTAGTTGGGACTTTGTGTCTAAATGGATGCCATATGAGCTCCACCTAAAGTAAAAAAAGACTAACCAAGTTACATTAGTTAGTAAATAAATGATAATAGTGTGTCGTGTGCGGCAGGGTAGCTCAATGATTATAAAACCAGTTTCCAAAACAGAAGTGCCCAGGTTCGAGCCCTGTCTGAGGAAAATTCTGGCCAGTACGCGATGAGTTCCCAATAAGGGCGAATGCGGAATAACTTTCTAACGAATGCATTCACAGGAGAATTGATCACTAGTAATATTGGTGTCAGAAGGCACCAAATTATCTGGTTTTTCTGTTGTCTTAAATAGTTGGTGTAGATATTCCACCGAGTACTGCATCCAGTGAGACGCTGCTTTCAGTTAATCCGGCATCAATTAAAATTATAATTTCATTCTTTTCCTTTAAATTTGACTTTTTGTATTTCATTTGATGTATCATCCATACGCTCAATCTAAGTTTCAGTGAAAAAAGATGTTTCACATTTTGTAATCTTATTTATATATTATGACAATTTCTGCTTATATCCTAGCGCGATTTTGATTACGCCAATATTTATACTGATACCGTTGTTCATATTTAAGTTCTTCCCTTAAGATAGACTGTTCTAAACGACTGAAATTGAAGCTGAATCGATGCTCTAATTAAAAATTCTTTCACCATTTGAATTTACTATTAACTTTCCTTTTCGTATAAATAAAACACTTTGACAATATTTTAAGAAAGCTAAGATTGAAAGATATATTGTTAACGAAAGAAACATTTTATTTTCGCATAATGTAAGAACACTATGAAATAAATAACAGCTCTTGGTACAACATAATGGTTACATATCATTTTTAGCAAAGAACAAACCTGTATCAATTTACGTATTTAGCATGATATAATATACTATAAGTCAATTCTGAACAGAAAGGTAAACCAAATTGAACAAGAAGAAGAGGAGTAAAATTATTTTCGCGAGCGTATCATGCCTAATGGTGACTCACGAGTAGAAACCGGCACTAACCATTTATCGCACTATAAAATAGCCAGTGTACTTATCACATTTTACCTGTTCAGTATTTATTGATTATTAAACAATGATGAAATTAGTCATAATTGAGAGTCTTCTGTGTGAATTAAGTGAACGCAGATTTAATATTGTTTTGCTTTTCTTAGCTAAATTAGCCATCCATTTAGATAAGCCAAACTGTAGAAAACGGTCAACAAATTCAAAAAAGAAAATATATATATATATATATATATATATATATATATATATACATATATATATATATATATATATATATATATATACGTATTTCGTATATAATTAAGTTTAAATTAACTTTTAAGCGATGCATTCTAAAGCCCTATTCGTTTACTTATTAAGAGAATTAATACAAATATTGCTCAATTAACACCAATTTTTCTCAATACTACGTAGCGATAAAATTCACAATTAAGTGAGCGAATACCATTTAACCGAGAGAATGATTTCAACTCTGATAAAATTATTAACGTTCGATTTTAGTACGTACTTTTTTACGTGAAAAAGTTCGTTTTAATGTGCAGTGCGGTACATAAAATTAGATCGACTTGCAGCAACATATATTTTCACTTATTTCAATAATCCAGCAGAACGTAGACGTCTCTTTGCTAGTAGGGAACAGGTAAGTTATAAGATTGAAAAGATGTTTAACGAATTTTTGTCAATTAAAATGCAATTGAAAAATTTCGTTGTGTTGTTAACAAATTAGGATTTCTAATTTGCGTGAATTACTTATTTTTATATACCATTGGAAATATTTCATATCCTAGCCCAATTTATTTACATATGGACTACGGCTATACTTAACCAAAAATTAAGAACTCTTTTTTCAATGAGAAGCTCAAAAATTGTCAACAGACGCAAAGTATAGAAAACCTAGATTTAAAATAACTTGCCGTCGGTTGTGTGTCGATTTGTGCCAAAATTTTAAAACTTATTTTAAAATGATTACAGAAAATTTTGGCGAAGTTAAACGTTGCTCAAATTCCGACTTCAATCCGAAAATGATGTATGGCATGGAATCTCGCAAACGTATTTTATTAATTTTTAACAATGCAATAGAATACAACAGACAGGTATCCGAAAAGAAAGAACTCGTTAGATAATGATTTTTAGATTATATATAAATTGGGTAAATTGAGTAATGTATTGTAACTATCTGATACTATTTCTGCGTTCAGGACACAAAACCGGCTTCTAACGCTGAAGAGTCAACAAACATGAATCACATTCATGAATTGGATTTAAATCTTTGTTTGGTTTTGAATGAAAAAGTAACTGCCATTATAGCTATCTCGAATCACTTGTCCAAATGAAAAATATTGTAGAAACATTGTGACAGTTTCTACATATGTTCAAAAAATAAACACGGAAGACATACTTCAATGGGATAGAACCTGTTTCCCTTTATGCAATTCACAGTTAGCGACCGTATCATACCGTTGAGCGGCAACTAGATACGGAACTCATTCTATATGAGATGAATTTTTTTCATATATTTAGTGAACTTTATGTGACAGTATGCAAATTTGATTCTTATGTCCTTAAAACACGTATGATTAACAAATTGCACTAGCCGAAATTCGCATATTGCTTCACCAAATATGCGATGTGTTAGGAGCGTATTTCCGTCTCATATCATTGAGCTGCAACTAGACACGAAACGCATTCCTTAAATAATTTATCATTTTTTCATCTGTTTAGTTCTCATTAAGTTTCTGTATGCAATATGGACTCTAATGTGCCTTTAAAATTCCATCGATTAAGCAATTGCACCAGCCATACGCCTCACTAGGCTTTACGAAATATACGATGAGTTTGTAGTGTATTTCCGTCTCATACCATTTAGCAACAACCAGGCACAGAACTAATTACTTAATGAGACGAAACCTTCCTTCACTCATTTTGGGAACTTTAAGTAACTGTATGCAAAGTTGAGTCTAATGTACCTTAAAAATACTTACGACTAAGAAATGGCTATTGCCAAAACTCTCACGTTGCTTGATAAAATATGCGACTGGTTTGGAGTGTATTTCTGTCTCATTACTTTGAGCAGAAACAAGGCATTTAACGTATTCCATTAAGAGATGAACCATTTTGTCACTTATTTAGCGCACTTTAAGTGACCGAATTTGAAGTTAAATCTGATGTATCTTCAAAACAATTACGACTACATAATTGCACTAGCCGAAATTCACGAGTTTCTTTACGAAATATCTGGTGTTTTGATGTATTTTTGCCTCCTACTTATTAGTTGCAATTAAGGAACATACAGCTTTTAAATAGGAATTAACTTTTTAGGTGAACTGTTTTTGACCGCACAAAAAGCTGACTTTATTAAAATATTTTAATTCGAGTAAGACTGGGAAAACACTGTTTCCCGCTGTTCTGCCCTACTTAACCAAGTTGAAAATTGGTTAATTGCAAGGTCACATTTCATAGGGAGCTATTAACCACAAAATGCAATTGTGAATATGGTTATAGATTTTCATCTATTTATAGGCAGTGTGAAAAACTATAGTTAAAGTTGTCAATCAAATACTCTCATGGTATTTATTTATAAGAAACTGAACCGTAAATCAATATCACATCACCTGGTAAGATAAAACAAAGATTATGGGGAGTATTTCTGGCACAAACTGCCTAGTGGCCAATAAGCACTAAACGCGTGTTGAGGTACGGTTAAACCATTTAAGACTTCTTCCGGTACATCAAGAATGACTGCTTGTAAAGTATACAGTAAATTGTTCTAAATACGCCGTCTAAGATATTTTCATTTACTTGTCGGAAATTACTTGACGAATTGAGCTAAGGGCTAGAGCGATGAAAAGCTTCAAAGCAAAAAATGACGTGCCTAAAACTGTTTATAAACATTGTTTAATTCCTTTTATTTTCTGAAAATAGACATTACTCAAGCTGACTCTATTATTGTCCTGATAAGCACACTTACAAAAAAATTATTTGCCTAAAACTTCAAAACTACTTGATTTGCTACGGTAAATTGTGAATGACAGTTCGTGAAATTTTTGATAATAATGCTCTTATGCGTCTACTCCAAAGAAAGTATATTCATTAAATTTCCTATATTACTTGACGAACTGGACAAAGAGTTTAGGTTAACCAGCCGACGAACTGTTTTTAAAGCGTAAATCATTCTTCAATTTGGGCCTAAAACTCTGTCGCTTCTATTAGTTTCACAATTTAACTCTTAGGTTTACTTAATGGGTCAGGTGTTTATATCAATTTCGCAATCTTGATTATAGTGAATGTTACGACCGTACGCGTAACCAATGTTAGTTTAATTAAATTAATAATGAGTTTGAAGGAAAAAGCCAGCTACTACCATTCATCAGCTAAGAAATGAAATGCATGCATTAAAGAGATAGAAACATTCCGTTCTTCAATTAGTGCACTGATAACAACCGTTTGTAAATTTGACTCGCACTGTTTAACACGCTTAAGTCCACGAGATTATTCGTTCAAAATTTTATGTATTGCTTAAACAAGTGAAAAATGATTGTCAAGCGTAATGCAGGCTTCCCACAAATAGGACCCAATAAACTAGGAATGCCTGCAATAATGGAATTAAATAATTATTTACCTCAGTTAGTCCACTAAAATGAGTGTAGAAATTTTTATATTATTTTATTTTAATTTTTGCAAACGAGACATTACAACTTCAAATTACCCAATATTGTTTGACCAAATAAACAATGCGTGTAGAGTGTATAGATGGATCAAATATGCTCGAAATCCATGCTTCAATGAGATAAAATATTTATTGAATTCTTCTAGTGCACTGGAATTAACTGTGTGTAAATTTGAATATTAAATTCTTTTCATAAACCTGCGAAAACAGTATTACCTCTACAATTTTTGTCAAATTTTTTGTCAGATAAATTTTGAGTGTAAAGTTGACTGTGAATTTTTGGCAGCCAAAAAGGTCCAAAGCAATGCATCATTGGGAGTCAACGTTTCTTTACTTATTTTATTTCACTGGACATGATCGCATGTAAATTTAAATATCTTAAACATTTGATACACTTTCGTTCATATATTTTTCTTTTTTAAACTGATCCACATGGTTTGACTAAATAAAAATTAGGAAACGCGTGTTATATCGACAAAAAAACGGGAGTATCCAATAAATTCCAAATGCTTGGCTCAATAAGAATGAAACTTATTTTACTTGCATTTTGCCCTTTATATGACCGCATATAAATTTTAATGATTTTTTTCATACACTTGCACCTGCGTAATTGTTTTTCTCTTCCGTCCCAAATAATTAAGGCAAATGTGAAATCGTTTTTAGACTTAATGTCGGCACCTCCCGCTGATAAGCCACGAATATAAATAAATAATTTAAAAGGTTTAAACATTTCTTTACTTCATATTTTTACCGGAGATGTGTAACAAATTTGGGCATCCACGACTATACAACTTTAAAATGTCTAGAATTAATTCGCTAAATAAAAAATTGGTTGTGAACATAATGCCCACAGTTAACGTTCAGCAGCTAATAAACTAAACATTCATGTCTCAATTAGACTTAACATCCATTAACTTAATTTTTGGTAATGGAAATCATCATATATAAATTCGAATCATATGTTTATAATGGACTTTCAACAAAGTGATTATTCTTCTAAAATTTTTTCACATTGCTCAACCAAAATATGAATGGTCTTGAGTATAAGGCCGTCTACAGACGATGAGCAACCGATAAGCTTGAAAAAAAGATTCAACATGATCCCGTCTTAATTTAGTTCGATTATAACTTTAGATGTAACCAAATATAAATTTGAATCTTATAGTCTTTTAATTAAATTGCTCCCACGAGATTTCCCCATAAAACTGTGTCCTATTATTATAATCAAGGTTGCGGTCTTGATATAAACACCTGACCCATTAATTACTTACATATGTCAGTATAAACTATAAATTGTATAGTGTAGAAAAGGCAATTCATCCAGTAGACCGGTTTCGTCCTTATTGGGAACTCATCAAGTACTGGCCAGAATTTGCCGCGGACAGGATACGAACCTGGGCACGTCTGCTTCGGAATCTGGTGCTCTAACCACTGAGCTATCCTGCCGCACACTACACTACACACAATTTTCAGTTATATACCAACTAATGTAACTTGGTTGGTCAATTTTTCCTTTAGGTGGAGCTCATATGGCATCCATTTAGACCCAAAGTTCCAACTAACCATGCCCAATCTGTCATTACTGAACAGACACCACATCACATGTGGAAATGGTATTGAAATGAACATTTATATAATTAAACGAACATTGGTTGCGCGGGTGGTGTCCTATTGCTTGACCAATTGAAAGATTGGTGTTATGCGTAATGTCGGCTACGAACGATGAGCAGTCAATTAACCCAAAATGCACGAGGCGTCTGCAGTAAACGATTTATTTTTATTGCACTAAAAATGATCGGATAATTGTTGACTCTTTCTTCTTTAGATATGTCTTCGTGCAATAAATTCCTTTTTCGGATGTTCTACATTGTTTGTCCTAATATTAAATTGCCTAAAGGCTGTATTCTGGCATCTAACGATAATTAGCTAAGAAAGACGGAATAAATTCCTCGAGGGGTTTTAACTTTGTTTACTTATTTAATTACATTGCAAATGACTGCGCTTAAGTTTGAAACCTGCTTTTTTAAATAGTTGCATAAAAAATTGCCTCGTCAATCTACCCCACATTGGATGACCAAATAAACAATAAGTTTGATGCGTAATGCCATTTCCT
The DNA here is from genome assembly GCA_029291075.1 of Eudiplozoon nipponicum. Lineage (NCBI taxonomy): Eukaryota > Metazoa > Platyhelminthes > Monogenea > Mazocraeidea > Diplozoidae > Eudiplozoon > Eudiplozoon nipponicum. The sequence goes on from JAQBSW010008434.1 coordinate 7,434, forward strand.
AATGAGAGGCAACCAAGAAACGCGAAACACCTACCTGAATAGGGTTAAACAATTTATTTTTTTTAGTAAATTATCTGATTTTTACTATTCTCATCTGGAAAACTTTTGTGAGATAGCATTGTGGTTTCACTGAGTAATTATTATCATTAACAATATTTCCTCAGGCCATATCGGCCATCTTCTTAAGAACTGCTCAAATTATACTCAGAATATAGTCAAAAATACACAATCAAACGACCAAAAAGCTGATATAAATTTTTTTCATAAATCTCATTCAATTTGTGTAATGTTTCATGCTATTTTTATTCTATAATGAGCAGAGCTTAAATTAAGGCATGAGTTGTTGAAATAGTGCCAAGAAATGAATTACAATAGTAAAACAACGAGGCAACTCTGAAAAATGGTTCGGCATAAATGAATAATCGAAGAAGTAGCATCAATCGTAAAATGAATAAGGTATTCCTATTTCTTAAAGACAACTTAGCAAACATTTAAATTTACTCGTTCAATCTCAAAAAAGTCACACAATTTTTTTCCATCATATAAACACAATAGGCTTTCCTTTTCATACAGAAATTCTTGCATTGTAGCAAATCAATTTTTAAAATAAAAATACTTAATTTTGGACAGATTTTTTTTAATTCAAAAATTAAATTACTAAAATGATTGTAGCGGAAGCAGTAAAATGCTACTATCGCGACATGCCAACCAATTACGAAAAACTAGACTTCGAGGTGTGAGAGGCGCACTTCATGTTTTAAAATCATTAAGTACAATTTTTCGACATGCTGAGATGGCCATCAAGAAAATAAGAAACGAGTCAGAGCACGAAAATTTCTGGAGTTTTGCCATATTTTACGACTTTTCAAAATAGTGTAAATCGTGTTTCTTTAAGGCTCACACACTTGACTTAAACTATAATACTTAGATTGCCAATATTAGTAAATCTACTTGCGTTCAATTTTGATATGAATTAAATTGAAATGTTTGTTCTATATTGCTTTATTAAATCTGAATACCTTGTTTGGAAAACCTATCTTGTGCGATTATTAAATAAAATAAATTAGAATAAATAATTATTTTGCAATTTTCATTTGCAGTATTAAATGTGCTAAAGTGCGGATATTTAGAATAATATTCCATTTGAAGCACTTCCTCCACTCCCACAATGATTACATGCTTAAAAATATTTTCCTCCTGCGTATTTTTTCGAAGGTTCATTTTAATCAATGAAGTCATATAATTAATGCGAATTTGGTTTCCTATATTTTTCAAACCATTTTTCATAAGGACGACAGGTTAAAAAGATATTATATATCATGTGTAATTCATAGTTTAGCCATATTGTGAATTGTTAATTTAAATTGTTAAATTAATTTTATGTTGATGTATATGTTTTTAATATAATTAAATAATTATATGTAAATGTTTATGCTTCACAATTTGAATGAGCCATTTTTACGGAATAAGCGAATCTACGAGAACTTTATGATAGACAGCTGACAAAGAGGACGGTCTGCTGAAAGGAAAAACCAAATTGTTTTTAATAATTACTCTATGAATCGACAGTTTTCAAATTTTTTTAAAAATGAAATAACAAGAAGCCACGTATCACGTAAGCATTCTGCTACAAAATCCCATTACGAAACTAAATTAACAAATAAATTTTATGTAAATGGAACGTAAACTAATGAAATGTGTGCGTACGTGCGTCTTCATATGAGCTTTATGCTTCTATCCAAATGCGCCAAATTTGTTTTTTCTAAATTAACTATGCCAAGTACCAGATATTGCAATCGAGTTAAACTATGGTGAAAAGAAAACGTCCGTTTTTAAGCGATTTTTATAAACCTGCTTTATTGTATATTCAAGCTCCAATTTACTATATTTTCTCAATTAACATTACTGATGCATTACAAATGTTATAATTTATATGTCAAACTAAGTGTACATTTTGGATTGCAGAAAATTAACCATGGTACTGACGGGATCCTATTTCAAGGCCACACCGATTGTACGAACCAGAAGTGCTCTTACACTGCCTGGAATTTGCGGTGCCACAGACGACAGCGCTTTTCAGGTTTGCTGCTCCAGTTGCAAACGACGGTGTTCTAATAACAGCAAAGCTCATGCGGCAATTGGTAGAACCAACGGTGATGAGACAAGTGCCGTGCAGATTTGGCCACTCACTGTTCAAAATCCAAAAACTAATGCTGGCCTTCGGCGCCAGCATTCTTTGGGTCATGCTGAAAATTATTACAATCCAGCCAGGTTACTTGTATTAATCATTTTCCAATGCGCTCTTTATTATAAATATTAAAATTTTTGTTTCGGTCCAGATTGTTCACTACGATGACTGCGGCTAACACAAAGACAGGCGGAACAAAATGCCCGTTATTTTCGGAAAATTCATGAAGAGAAAATCCATTTAGCAAAAACTTAATTTAAAATTTTTTATTTATCCAGATTTTATGGGAAAAATCAAAACTTAGGCGAGCAATGATGAACCAATTTAGTTTATGTTATTTTTCCTATGGGCTAAGATGAAAAGAAATTCTACCAGATACAAGAACCGTTCCGTTCTCATTTGTTCCTCAAGTATCTATATCTGAATACATAAAGAAATAGATAGATTGGAAGGAAAAACAAACAGAAAATTAGAATGAGGATGGAGTGTGAAATAGGGAAACGACCAATCATCTGTGTGCATCAACTCTAATTTAAAAATTAAATTTGAGTACCAGATTTATAGAAAAATTAAAACTCAGCGATCATCGAAGAACCAATTTAAATTATATTTATTTTTTCCTATATAGGCAAAGATGAAAAATTCTAGATACAAGAACCGTTCCCTTCTCATTTGTTCCTCAGTATCTATAAATAGACCACATAAAGAAATAGATAAATTGGAAGGAAAAACAAACAGAAAATTAGAATGAGGATGAAGTGTGAAATAGGGAAACGACCAATCATCTGTGTGCATCAACTCTAATTTAAAAAATTAAAATTTTTTATTTACGCAGATTTTATGGAAAAAATTAAAACTTCGGCGATCATCGAAGAACCAATTTAAATTATGTTATTTTTCCTATTGGCAAAGATGAAAAGAAATTCTACCAGATAAAAGAACCGTTCCCTTCTCATTTGTTCCTCGAGTATCTATAAATGAATACATAAAGAAATAGATAAATTGGAAGGAAAAACAAACAGAAAATTAGAATGAGGATGGAGTGTGAAATAGGGAAACGACCCATCATCTGTGTGCATCAACTCTAATTTAAAAAATTAAAATTTTTAATTTACGCAGATTTTATGGAAAAAATTAAAACTTCGGCGATCATCGAAGAACCAATTTAAATTATGTTATTTTTCCTATTGGCAAAGATGAAAAGAAATTCTACCAGATACAAGAACCGTTCCCTTCTCATTTGTTCATCGAGTATCTATAAATGAATACATAAAGAAATAGATAAATTGGAAGGAAAACAAACAGAAAATTAGAATGAGGATGGAGTGTGAAATAGGGAAACGACCAATCATCTGTGTGCATAAACTCTAGTTCAGCCTCAATGCTGGAACATAAGTTTTCTGTTAGATTGCTAACTCTTTCCCTTTTGTTCCATTTGGTAATTATCTTACATGTCATATCTAGAGGACATACAAGTGAGGTCTTAATGATGTGTTGCAAAATTGCAGACGTGTATTCACCACATGATTTGGCACTAGCGTTCAAACTACAAGGTTTGTTAACTCTGGTTACAAACCGTCTTGTCGATGGACCTACAAAAATTGATCAAATTTTTCGCGTAGATATTGATGAATATTATTTCAGATTGATGTTAACTGTTGACTTTTTAATTTTTGATAAAAGATAATAAAATAAATTTAGATTAAATTTGACGAATTATTGCGATTGCTGAACAGAAATGCGCAAAGTGTAAATATAATGAAACTTCCACACAATACATTTTAAACCTATATTTCATTGAGATTCATACCTTAATAGCTACTCATTTATGAAATTTTTTTTGTTCCACGCATTTTTGTGGATATTTCGTCTTCAAATGCCAGACGCATTATAGTTAAAATATTAATATCAAATCGAAGCACAAACGAAGTAAAATTGATCCACAATAAAACTGAATATCACATTATACTCTCAACAGATTACTTAATTTATGTATTTATACATATTGGCTTCTTTATTTTTTTAAAGATGAAAGTTTTCACAAGGCAACGCGTTTGTGCATGTGTGAAATCAAAGAATTAGTGAATATTATCAAATTTTCTGCAGCCTGAGTTTGAAATAATTAGGGAAAGATATTCCTATTCAAACAAGTAGGACTTCAGATGATTCTGCGATTCCATATGTCCTAAACGGAGATGGAATTTAGCGTAAACTTATAAATACGGTTTTAAAAATGGATTTATTAGAAGAACTCATATGTATTAAACGAATAGAGAAGTGTATGTACACAAGTTAATAAGGAAGCGACTACAGGAAGACGGATATACTTAAATTTGAAAATGAAGACATTGACACAAAAATCGGCCTTATTTTTATGATCATTAGTTATTATTTTTAGGGCTTATATTAGGCGTGATATTTAATAAAACGGGCGAGGTGAGGTCAAAATCTCCAGCAAATACGACCAAAATTAATCTAAATATTTTTAAAATTTGTTTTAAGGATGGTTTTGCTTTTATCGCAGGTGGCCATACTTGGATTCTTTCAAATCATAAGCAGACAAGTATTTGTGGCATGGGCGTACTTCGCCACTTTTCTTTTAAATATTAACATGTCAACGGCGAAAAACGACCCTTCATACTTTTACAGTAATCATTCAATTACAAGAATGTAATACTAAATTTGACGCCATAGCAGAAAAATTCACTTTTTCGTTTGATTTATAGAACAAACGTGTATTCATAAACGAACATTGATTGCGCGGTGGTGATAACAATTACTATAATCAAGATTGCGATAAACACTTGACTCATTAATTACTTTAATTTATCAGGAAAAAAATTAAGCATTGTATAGTTTAGAAAAAGCCATTCATCGTGTAGACCAGTTTCGTCTTATTGAGAATTCAACATGTACTGGCCAGAATTTGCCGCACACAGGGCTCGAACGTGGGCACGTCTTGTTTGGAATTTGGTGCTCTAACCAGTGAGTCACTCTTCAACGTGTAATCTCTTGCATTCACAGCTGGTTGTTTATTAGTGCTTATTCAATTATTCCTTTCTCTTGTATTCGTATCGCCTTTCAGGTAACAAAATAACGCGGTCTTATAGCATTTAGCGTATACTAATGCTAAAATTAAAGCGTTTATACATGTATATGCCTTTTTACATATTTATTTGAATGATAGGGAAAAAGATTACTTTAGATTGCAATTGTAATGAATCTAATGGTTTGGGTTTTTATGTAATTAGGCACTAACCAATAGTCGTCAGAATTGCTACGGCCAATGATCGAACGCTGGTCCATTTCGTTTCGATTGAAATAAAGTATAGACTACACGAGCGAAACCGCGCATTTAATCACTTGCCGTACAAATTCCAGCTAGTCATCTATAAATTTTCATATTTCAGAAGCCATACTGCACAGGAAGTTTTATTGAATAAAATGTGCAACAGGAAGATTTGGTTTCAGGCACGCTGTCGGTGTAAACTAACAATTACATAAGATAAAATAACAAAATTGTTTCTTGACCAGTTTTAAATTTACTAAACACATTTTTATTTACACAATTTACCACGGCGGGATTTGAATCCAAGGGTAATTTAGTTTCGTTTCTTGTGATTCATCACTTATGCCCCAAAAGCCGCGCGTTGAAAGCAATTTCTCCAGTATATGCCAACTTAAATGTTTTTTAACAATCTTTCCATCAAGTGAAGTCTCTGGGCCATTGTAGTCGATATAAAGTGTCAACAGGCCATCCCATGTCCTTTGTTTAAAGAGAAAAACTAAGCCACCTTGGCAAGTGATTTTAAATTAAATTATAATATTTTATGTGTATGAACGAAACAGTGTATAAAATTTAAAATTTAATTTATCGATAATAACGATTTAATCCTCCTCAGCATAAATAATGTTATAAAAGATTTATTGAACAAATTTGTTGATTGTTCATTTCTGCTTCTGTTACGAAGCAAGTTCAATACCGACAACAGGGCTGGCATTGTTCATCCAAATATCAAACACAATCTTTTTTATGAAAGCCGCTGAATTGCAGTAGTTTTTTAGCCTCTTTTTAAAGCAAGATTTGGATACAAAATATTTTGCCAAATATAAATAATCCAGTTAAAACTTTATTAGCGTTGAGTCACGCGAAGCAATTTCACCTACTATCTAATTGGCACGTTTTTATTACACGTAAGCAGGCAGCGAGTTTACTCCCGCTACTCAGAAAGCGAGTGGGCAACAGCAAATAATATTGCCGTCGGCCTGAGTTTACAGGAGAAGGCCAACGCAACACGTCTTAGAACGGATGCTTGGCAGGCTGTTAAGAGCGTTGATCGTGAAACTAGACAACGCCAGTCTAGAGTCACAGCACAACTGAGTAAGTAATTCTGCTATTTCTGTGATGAAAAATTAGATTTCTAACTGATGTCATCAGTTATAACATTTCTTGGTAATCATATCATCATTCAATGAAAAATATAATAATTATACATTCTATTAAATAATATACTAGGTATTGCGTGCCAAGTAAACAAATTGGTCAAAATGGACCATAAAGCTATGCGAATGTCAAAATGGACAAGCTACTATCTCATGTACAGACAGGTTTCGTGCTAACTAGCGACTCATGGTTAGGAGACGCTTCTAGACCCTATTCTCGCCATACTTTGGTGAATTGTGTGGGAAAATTGGACGTAACAATCACCTAGACGAATATGTAAACTTGCATTAATTGAGCTAACTTAATATAAAGTATTCCACAATGCGACTTCAAAGGCAGCTCACTATAAATAATATATATACCAAGCCTGTAAAGAGTATCAACATTATAGGTGCTGAGTCTGTACCTGATACCAACACTATATATATATATATATATATATATATATATACTTTGAACAACCGAACAGATGATTCTCAAACAGTAGTATTATTTTCATATAGGTACTGTTAAATATCTACATGAGATTTTGTCACACTTTCAAGCTAACTGTAGAATATTCTTCGGGTCTATTATCAATTAATTTGTTACTTGGCATTCCATTTACCCCACAGCCACAGAGTGCATACTCTATATATATATATATATATATATATATATATATATATATATATATATATATATATAATAGATCTTAACAACATCCCAGATATAATTTTTAGCAATTTTATATATCTTTAAATGTTTTTACCTTTGCTTCTGCTGCATTCACTATACCTAGAATTCGAATTATTTTAAATCATTTATTAAAACTACATTTTTATATTACTTCGAAATTGATTATCGTTATGTGTGCATTTATAGATACTACATGAAGAAATGCCCTACATTGTGCATGAACGCCAAAGTTTCTTTGAATTGAACCATGCAAAGATTTTATACTTCCAAAAGTATATCATAACTAACGGCAATCGTTGAATATTCTATCCAAGTTTCAAGATATCAAACAGAGTTGGAGAAGTAAATCAGTCAAATATATTCATGAGGACTGCCTCAAAAAGCCGTTAGTGCATTTTTTCACTAAATGTAACCGAGTTATTATCAGACATATTTTGAAACAAAAAGAGATTTAGATCAGCATTTTCGTGAACAAAAATCGGTATTTGCGCTTTTTCAGGCTGGCTTGTACATTTCTTACACGCGAGACTCTTAAATGCGTACAAATTGGCGGAGAACACATGAAAAATAAAGTTCAAAATGCCAAGCTGGTTAATTCTACCATGAAGGAACACGCCAGTTAGAAGCGAAAATACGAGAAGAATTCCAATCCATAAAAGTTAAAGCTTCATAGATTTCGTCCTGATTAACGGGATGGCGAAACTATAGGCTCGTCAAAATTTTTCCTTTTATGAAATAATTCTGGTGAATTTTAAATATTCTTTTGTAACATAGAAATCGACTTATGTAAATTACTTGCATTGTCTGATTTTTTATGTGCAAACGTAAATTAGTTCATTAATATCGTCCATCTCGATATATATTTCGGTTAATGATGTTCGAAGATATGCACAATTCGGATTAACAGTTTTGTTCAAAGAACTGTTAGCAAATAAGAACTGTATGACGATAGATTGCATTTTTTTCTCCATCAAATCTAGCGCGTTAATTTTTCGACGAGAACCCCAAACTCACATTTTTATTTCATTGTCAATTGTTAAACTCTGCCTAGTAAGCTGGTATTCCTATGCCTCGGAAAGATAACCACATAGAAAAATGTACTTGCAAGAAGGAAAATTTATAATTTTGTTTTCTTTATGAACCATTGGCAACTATATAATATCGTTGAGTGTCTGACCTACACCGGTTTGGTTTAGTATATATATATATATATATATATATATATATATATATATATATATATATATATCAGGAAACCGATGGTGGCTGTCTACGTCAGTTTACCGCATAACAATTGTTAAAAAACAAACTAAAGAAGCAGGTGCAATATTCTCCCTAGCCATATCATTAATACTTCAGTCTGAACTTCACATTTTTTTATTTCTCATGTCAATCTTATTTTATTTATTTATCTGAGGATTAGAGATGTTGCATATAACAGCTTTTGTCGTACGTAACTCTTGTTCGATTTTTGCTTTGAAAAAAACCTGGAAATCCGCCTGATGTAGAATGAGAGTTTATTTGATAGTGTCTTTAATTAATGAAGAAAGGACATATACATTTCCATTTTTGTTCATTAATCGGTCATTCCTGCCTACAAGGCGCTCTGAGTAGATATTTTATTTGCATAAATAAGCAATGTTGGACTGTTCAGTCGTTGGAAGCTTAATGTTTAATTATATGCTGAACAGGCGTTTTGTTGTATAAAAGCATAAGTTCTGCATTAAGCATTATATAAAATACTGATGCTTCATACTATCTCTAATTATTTAAAATACTGCGTCCAATTCAAAGGGTAGGCTGACATAAAGCGTTGTTCGGTTGAGTGCTGTCTAATTGCTTTTTTAACGTTATTTAGACTTCTTGTTTACCTCAACAAACCTTTTGGAGCTAAATGAACATTGGTTACGCGCGCGGTGCTAGCAATTATTTAAATAAAGGTAGCGATCTTAACAAAAACATCTGTCCTATAATGTACATAGCTTTTACAATTGGCAAGTAATTAATGCGTTTTTGTTATAGAGGAGAGAAGTCAGGACATTGAGTATTGGCGCAACGAGCTGTCACAGGAAATAAGGGCAATTGAGATGGAACAGGATATGCTAAAAGTAAGTGTTATAGAAATTTTTTTTTGCATATTTTTGAAATTGGCCTATGACAGTCTGCTCATTTTTTTTATTAAAGAAATGCCATTTTTGTTTTCCACAAAGCGGTTTGACATAAAATTTAGAACGGTAAATGTGACAGTGCAAATTTGACATCCGGAAAGAAATCATCATGGATTTGTAAAATAGAACTCGTATAAACATGGAATTTACAGGCATTACTAACCTGAATACCTAAGTAAAAAAGTTCGAAAATCAAATTTGTAAACGAAACAAGCTGCTTTGGTTTTAACATTGCATAAATATAGTTCTGAGAACATACATTATGGTAGATTGCCAATAATACAATAAGTAGTTATACACTGGCAGTTCAATTGCATGTCATAATTTGTTAAAATTTTATTAAAATTTGGTTTAGAGATGAGATCTGTTTAATATATGGTTAACGTACGAGGATGAATTTAATAATAAATTTCTCCATTACATGCGTGTATGCACCAGTTGAAATGACACAGTCATTTATATATTAATGATGTTTCACTTTATTCAGTAACAATCTGGTCGATTTACTTTCATAATTTGACCGAGAATTTTCGCACGTTTATTGATAAATGAAATATGAAGTCAACTCGCACAACTATTTATATTTAATTCCATGCAACATTAAATTCATTAATTTAAATACCATCTGTAATTTGGCTGCCTTATATGTGCGTAGAACATTAATGCTCGTTCGCAAAACCTAATACATACTTGCATAGGCTGGTATATGTTGGGTTCTTTTTAAGTTCCATTAACAACACTTTTGTAGAACATCATGTTAAAGTAGCCAATCGTCTTTTCCATTTTATGAAATGATATTGGCGTTATTGAATCTGATTGATTATGTTCATGATTTTTCGAAATTTCATTGTATTACGAATATTTATTGAACTGAAAAAAGCCTTTATAGTATATCGTTTTGCATTTTTTTAGCTAAGACATTATAAATATTCTATTTAAAGATTTTAACTAAATACCATATATTGCCGGTCTTATTTGTATTCTTCTTCATCGTTTTTAATATTTTGAGACGATCTTGGGAATTTTCACTTTAATATAATTCTAGTCCTCTCCACAAACATTTTTCTACAAAAACGCACCCATTTAGTTCACCTGATTATTGATTAACTTTCACATTTGGAATCTTGAATAAATGTGATTACATTTCCCGCATTTATTTAAATTATTAACATTAAAATATTTATAATTTTCGTCCACCTGATTATTGATTAATTTCCTCATTTTAACATATTGCATAAATGTACCCAAATTTCTCGCATTTTTTAAAATTATTAAGAATAAAATAATTTTCATTGTTAAAGTGAGTACTCAACTATCATTTTATGAAAAACAATTTCATACTCATAATTAAAATGTAGTTACTTTGTTGTAATACAGGAACAATTGAGAATTCTTCAAATAGCCATTAATCACACAGAGAAACCCTTGAAAATTTCCGAAGAGTGCAGTCGCCATCGCGAGAAACGTACTGGAATAGACCAGGTCAATGATGCAGTTGAACGTGCTTTGATTAAGGTGAGTGACTAAATTAATGTTTAATATTATTATTCAGCTCAGATCGCATACTTTTTCCGATAAGACGACTGCAGAAAATCTAATTAGAATATTGTTGTCTATTAGTATTTTTATTTTAATAAAAACGTTACCCCAGACAAAACGGAATTCAAGAATATAACTTCAATTATTTGACACCCAAAACTGCGGAAAGATTTTTATTAAAATAATGTTTACTCGCATTAAATAAATAAATGTTACATTTTATAAACTAGAGGAAAATATTTAAAAACTGCGGTCAATTTCAGATACTAATGTGTGTTTGATCTTCTTGAAAAATCCACAAAGTCAGACGGTAAAAAGTTAAACAGAGATCAATCCGTAATATTTATTTAAATAAATAGATTAATAAATAGTTTTAAAATATATTAATTTAGTTATTCAGTAGGATGTAAAGCACACCCTTTGAATAGATTGATCGTTTTTGTATTCATATCTTGATAAAAAGTGAATTAATTCCAACCACACCAAGGCTTAAATGACGCGATAAGATACATAGTCTTCAGAAGAATAAGTAAGTTTAACGAGTTTACATTAGCACGTCACGTGTTTGTATAGCCAGGTTTATAGTTTATATATATATATATATATATATATATATATATATATATATATATATATATATATATATTTGATAAATAAGAGATGCGATTTTCACACGCCCTATCTTTGTATGCATTGTTCTTAGAAATTAAGCAATTAAACAATCATTGCTTGTGCGGCTGATGGTGACAATTTGTGAAATTAAGTGTTTGAGCTTGATATAAACGCCAATCCCATTGTATTCTACAAATCGAACAATAGCTTTACAGTGTACTTATATGAGTTTATATTTATTATATTGGACATTTGGTTAAAATGGTGTGAATAGGTTGTACTTGAAGTCCGAAAAATGGACTTAATCAATAATTTATTGCCTAACTGAATAACCTTTATTACTGTGGCGAAAACTGCAAACATTTTTATTTTTTACCACATGAAATAAGTGCAGAAGTTATTCTGTTCTGTTGGAACATATGTGAGAACCTTCTGTTTTCGGAGCATTAAAAATACATCGTGATGAAGTACTTATCTGTGAATTTACTGCTGTGCTACGAAAATGACCAAAAGAGGTCGAAACGCATCCTTACGTGCAACTGATGGTAGCTTTAACATTTTTCGCGACTGGTTACACAAGTTGGTTAGCATTTTATCGTGTCTAGAAATTGTATTTTGACAATTGTTTTTACCAACCTTGCAATCCATAATTGCTTTATTAAATAAATGTAAAAGATGCAAAAGGGAACCGATCGGATTGAGTTTTGTTGGATCCAAGAAATGCAGATTATTTTTTTGTGCAGGTAAATGAGCTAAGTTTGGATTTGTTGCTAGTCCGTATACTTAGAAATTTCTGGCTTGACATGCAGCCGCTCCTAGCTAGTTACTTAGGCAAATGTTGCATAATCCTTCACAGTGCAATCGGCATACAACTAACTCATAAGGTTGATTTTGCAAGACAAAAACTCCAATTTTTGGCTGCTGCATCAAAATTTGGCTACAAAAACACTAAACCCGCATTCAGCATAATTATATTACACTTCAGCCTAGGGTTGCAGACCATCTAAGAGAAGCAAAATTGCGACTATAAATTATTCATCCTTATGGGTAATTGGTAACTCATTTCTCTATTATGATCTTTGCATAAAACGAACTGGAACTTTGACATTCCGCAAAACCTTTCTCGCTAATCCCTTTCTAAAAATTTGTTCCAGCAATTGAATATACTCATTATACCATAACGACGAGCATCATTTGCCTAGAAGCATCAGTACATGAAATTATAGACAGAATGTGCCATACTGGACGACTAGTTAAATACAATATTAAATTCATTTTTATTTTAAAAAAGAAAAAAGTTTTATATTAACTTCATTAAATCAAGTGTTCGAGCTTAAAATAAACACCAATCCCGTTGTATTTAACCAATCGTCGAACAACATAGCGAAACTACCGTCAGTCACACGTACTGACGCGTTTCGTTTACTTACATTTTTCGACTGGTTAAATACAATGGGATTAGTGTTATTCAAGCTCGCAAATTTGATTTTAAGAATTTCTTTCGCCACGAACGCAATCATTGGTTGTTTAATGTATATTCATTTATTAATGATAAATTTTCTTTATTGAAAGTTTACTCTTAACCTTATACGTGTAAGAAAATAAAAAATTTGCGCAAAAAAACTAAAATCACACTAAGACTATAATTTGATTGTCACCTTTAAATTAAGTATGATTTATGTCTCATTGTCATCTTGCTGGTACAACCAAAGTGATATAACTCGATAACAAAAATTTAAGCAATCGTGCATCGGGCATCATACGCTACATGAAAAAGTTAGCTTATAGAGGACAAAACGTACATAACAAAGTCAGCATAACAAAAGTCGTAATTCCATTGGCAAGTGTTTCTGGGGCCTATCGGCTGCTCAACAACACGAACCAATATATTGTCTCAAGCCTGCCAAATTTTAGTTAGGAATTGCAGGAGAATGCACAGTCTACTTGCGAAAGTTTTTTTACCAAACCTAATTCGGCTTTGAGGCAAAATATCGACACATACTCGTTAGTGTGAAATAAATAAATAGTGTACTAATAGTTTACAGAGTTTGCTCAGATGATTTGGCCATTTACGATGTACACTTAAGAAACTAGGGTACCAATTGTCTAGTCTTATCAAAAAGGAAAATAAAAGTCATTTTAGACACCTACATAGTGGATATAGGCCGTGGTTTCGGCTCCTATATTTGAGTCGCCAGTAATCATAAAACTCGTGTTTGCATAAGATTATACTGTTCGTTTATGCTGACTTTTGTATATCCTATTGGTCTTATTTGAATTAATTTGTTAATGGGTCTGCTATAAATAATGTAAAAGTCTGAACTCTTGATGGTGCTGCAAATATCTTGTACACAGATTAGATCAGTAATGAAATATTCGTCGTCATCTGAAAATCAGTTTGCTAAATATAAATAATTATATTATCATCGTTTCATTTAGACAAGCATCATCACAAACAGAATAACTAAATTTATCGCGTAAAGTGGATTTGTATTTTGTAATAGAAAATTTCAATAAAACTTAATATTTATAAATAAATTTACAAAGATGTTCTGGAATGAAATCTACCTAGTGTTATTGGTTCATAAAATGTTCCCTTGAATTTTTCCTTATTAACATCAGGAAGTCGAAGTCATACATAAATGTCAAGAACATATGCACAAATTGCTGAACAAAGGGAACGTTCAATCAAAGTAAGTTTCAATTTCTGACTAAATTTTGGTTTGCTTTGTTGACTTTTGGTCAAAATGACGTCAAACACCTGAATAAGGAACATTAACAACAAAACCAAAATCACAAGGAAGCTATTGCCTTTTGTACTCATGAATCCATTTCAACACTGTTTTATCCTTCATACCACACAAATGCTGTCTTTGTCTCATCTGCCAGGTACCAAAACATGCAGGCGTGCAAAAGGCGTTACTTTATATTGGGCAGTGGTCATTACTACATTTCATTTCTAATGGTCACCAGCAGAATTCCGCATCTCTCTTGAATTTAAAAAAAAATTCTACTTATTTCAACTTACATTTGAAATCTTACTGAATTTTATTCATCACTATTTCACGATTAACATTCGTAGATTTCTGTTTTAAATAAATAAACCCAAAATAAAGTTGTAATATAGAAAATGAATATTGCCTATCAACTGGCAAAGAAGATTTACAAGAGCAATTTGGCAAAGCAGCGCAAATGAATGGCGGAAAATCTGCTATAACTAAATTTATATGAGTTGCATGGGAATTTATTTGGAGAACGTTTCGACATTTCGCAATTTCAGCTACAAATCAATTATTTTGATATATTGATTAAATTTCTAAAATGAATAATATAAACATTAACAGTAGTGCATTCTCAAAAAAAGCATCAATTTTATTATTAGATAATTATTTTAAAAAATATAGATAGTTACGTTTTACTCATGAATAGATAAGGAAAAGATATACCGTGAAGCTTGATTTACAAATACCAATTAAATGACTACAAATAGTTGCATTTATTCCAAGATACGCAAACATTAATTTTGCTTTAATAAAATGGAGTAATTTCTATCAGATAAAAATCGTCAGAACTCTAAATTCGGTCAGATAGACAAAATGAAAGTAAGAATACACCTAGGTATAAAAAAGAATATCCAAGTCCACAAACGCTTGTGCTCGTGATCCGATGTTTATAAAAATAAAATTAGGCTTACCAAATGTATTGTTTGAATTTTTGATTCAATTTTCTCTTCTGATGGTTATTGAAACTTAAATGTCTTCTCGGAAGAGGAAGTTCTGGTAAACGTTTCTGTAACCACGTTCTATTTGGCGAGCATGATTTGTTTAAAGCAGATTATATATGTATATAATTAAATAAACGTTGAATCTGCTGATAGTCATAATAGTTTTTCAAAATCAAATTTTCGGTCTTTCGATTAAAAATATTTTATTTGTATCTGACCAACGGAGGAACCAAGCAAACCTCCTCTCAGTCTCACATAATGACGTGTTTAGATTATCATTAGCGTACAACAGCAAACTGCCTTACGAGGCTGAAACCTCAATGCAAATAAAAGTTATTTAAAATTAATTATGTCGTTCTCAGCCCTAGTAGCCAACATACATAGCAGATTACTCATGTAAAACTATGAGGATTTTGCTTGTTTAAAAATTCCATTATCTCATAAACGTGGATTTCGAGTTACCAATCTTGTTAAGCTATCATTTTTCTGAAATTTTGGTTGAATATCGAGAAACGGAAGCACGCCTTCTTCTTCCTCTTTTGTAAACGTAATATTTGAATCGTTTTCATTGGCTAGTTCTAACTATTTTAGGATTGGCACATATTATAAATGATAGGAGTAGATCTTTTATATATATATATATATATATATATATATATATATTCATTTTTGTGTATTTTAGTTTGCATAACGTGCACTTTTCAATTAATGTTTAAGTGAAATTTCCTAGATGGTACTTCTTTACATAATCTAGGAAATGTGCTATACAGCTGCTCAATGATACTACGCTGAATTAACAGAAGCACCAACAATGAAATTGTGATATAATGTTTGTTGTGCAGGTTGATAAAGGCTCTAAGACTTCGTTCACACAAATTAGACGGTCGAGGAATTTATTCCGTATTCGGTTGTGATGTGCAGATGATTTTCTAATGAATTACATGTAAATGGCGTTGTAACTTCCAGTGAGATTATATTTTCATTAGTAACACACCTGCTTTTTAGCTTTTTTTATTTATAAAGTGTCTCTAATAGTGGATATGTTGGTGATGCTACGAATGAGTAGCCAGATTTTGAACTTTGTGTGTACGGTTTACTTTAAAAAATTTTTCAGATATTGCGGAAGTTTTCACCACATAGCTTGCTTTTGTTATTATAAAGTGCTCCTGGATCCCATTCTTTATTAATTGACCGGTTCAACTCACAAAACGCTCTGAGCAGTTACTGCACATTATTAAATAAAAAATATAAATCTGTTCGCCTGCAGAGAGCTTATTCTTGACATTTAAATAACAAAAGCATCTTGTTTAAAAAACATATTATTTGCTTAACGTACCTGTAGTAACCGTCTGTGCAATTCGTCGAGTAGTTAATCAGACGTCGTGTATAATTAAAATTTTCAATTTATATTTATATTTCACTTGTTGGTTGCGAAATGTGGCATGCGTATATATGAACGAGTGGTTTTATTTCTGTTTTTATTTTTTGTATAATTTAGGCAAATAATTTAAATGATATAATAAAGTGTTTGAATAAACAGGTTTTTACCTCAAAATTATTTTGTTTTTTACATTTTCTGATCAAATAATAGAGTAATATTATATTCTTTCGACAGATTTACTATTCTCTCTCTATAACCTATTGCACACAGAATGAGATTAGATAAACCGGAAATTGAGAATTACTGTAATATGGTTAAGATAAAAAATTTTGTTGATCCTTCTGTGCGTCAGGAAATGTAATTTAAAAATCGAAACATCACGGATAAGCGTGTATGTCAATCCATATGGCTTTCTCATACCTTTACTATAAATGTCAATTTAGATTAGAGTACACATATTTGTGTTTAGGTTGTTGTGTGCATGGGGGGTGATGTGGGTGTTTTCGTATATACATGTGAGTATAAGTTAATAGGTATGAAGGCCGGATAATAGAACAGACAATAGAAATACTTTAGGTAGTAAAATAAACCCGAAGAGATCTGTCTTGAATGAGGATATAAAATTTTCCACAAGTTGCATTTTTTCTGTGAGTATGGTGTCATCCTTGAAGATGGAACTTGAAATGAAGTCCCGAATATTCGGATAAAATTTGGAAAGTCTGGTTTCAACGTCATTTTCAAACAAGCAGCTGATAATCGGCTTCAGAGTGACGGGAGAAGTGAGAACCCATCAGTCAATGCCAAACACAATCTGTGCACGTGGAAATGTAAAAGAACCAAGATTTTACTGACCTTCCAGTGCTATCAGTTGTCCCGCACACGCAAATTGCGGAGTAAAATTGAATTATGACAGTGCTGCGCACGGAACAACATAATTTTAGCCTTACAATTTTAATAGTTCATTTATTGTTTTACTGAATGCACCATGTAAATTATTAGATATTTCTATCAAAGTGAGATCAGGCTTAAAATATTAGCTTGTATAAACTACTACAATAAAAATATGCTTTAAACTATAAGTCATTTCTATTCTCGCATTATATTTGTGTTGGTGTATTCTTTTTTCCAAGATTAGATCTGATATAAATGTATGTTCTGAACTACGTCTGTTTTCCGACATACGGACGCGTAATTAAATAAATAGCACAAAAATCCAGCTAAATCCGCATTAAAGTAAACATGTTCTTTTAATCATGGGATTAAAATAAGCAAGGAAGCAATAAATTCTACCCAGTACTTATTGGGGTTGTTTCAAATAATTCCAAGTTTGATAAAGCAATCTTGATAAATTTTTAAATAGTCTTATACAAATAGTTCTTTACACAAATTTTGCGATCGTGAAATAAACATCAGAGTCACTGTATCTAAGAAGTTTTAAAACAGAAAAACTAGCGTGATACACAGTTACTGACGCGTTACAACCTTCTATTGTCAACATGAGGGTACGACGGAATACTGAATAATGTGGATCAAATATCGACGAAGATAAAAGTTTTAGTGAATCAGATATCTTGTTCTTGACAATATTAGTCTCACATGTTGCTTTATAGTGAGTTTTGTGTTAATGTTTTTGTGACAATTAAACGAGCGCTGAGTGACTTTGGTAACTCGAAGTCGAAACGTCTATCTTTGTATGAGGCGTGGCGTAAATACTAAAGAATGCAAATACTAAACTCAATATTAGCAAAAAAACCTGCATTTAATAGATTAATACGTTTCTTGCTAGCTGACAGCTTTTCAGTTGAAGCCAGCACTTCGCCGCGACGAACGATACTGTTAGTCAAGTAATGCGAGTAAGTTTAACGCTCATTATTTCATCATATTTGGCAGTCTAAAGTATGCTTATAACGTATTACCAGTTCTTATTCAGGTGTAGCCACTAAGCCCATCACACGCGTCTAAATTGTAGTACACATGCAATTATGTTTTCCTTTGGTGTATCCTCTAAATCACATACTAACGATTTTTTACTGGGTACAAAGTGTCTAGACACACAACTATATGGAAATAATTATTAATTTATTATAGAAATATCACAAACAAGCCTTCTATAATTTGCATCAAGAATGCAATCCTGATGTAAAAAACAGCTTCATAATGTTCATACATTTTTCAGTAAAAACTAAGAATTTTAGAATATAGAAAAGGTAATTCATCCGGTAGACAAGTTTCGTCCTTATTGGGAACTTATCACGTACTGTTCAGAATTTAGTGCAGACAGGGCTAGAACCTGGGCACGTATACTTTGGAATCTTTTACACTAACCATTGAGTCACCTGTTGCACAGTAGACTGGTTTCGTGATTATTGGGAATTCGTCACGTGCTGTCCAGGAGTGTGGCGTGATGGCTCTATGGCTAGAGCAACAGACTCTGAAGCAGGCTTGTCCAGGTTCGGGCCGTGACCGTGGAAAATTCTGGACAGTATATGTTGAGTACTGAATAAGGACGAAACCGGTCTACTGGATGAATTTCCTTTACTAAATTCTACAACGCTTAGATCATATTGAGAAACGTATGTGTATAATAGGACTGGAGTTTATTTGATTAAATTAAATGTTATCACAGCCCGTGCAACTAATGTTCGCTTATGCCCAATCTTGTTTGTTCTTGTGTTGTCTTATTTCGTTCAGGATGAATAGTGTGACGAAATGTAATCTGGAAAACGATGAACGTGACAAATTTCATGCGTTTGACATTGATTCTCGCATGTTTTCTCTTTCGCAAACGTCGACAAATATTATGCTTCATCCTGGCGTTGAACTGATTGACAACACGTAAGTTTTTAATCTTGACTAATGTTTACATTAACGTTTTATTTACAGATCTCTTTCAAAAAGCAATTTATCCGCATTTCAGGATTAATATACATTCAAATTTATGGTCTTTGCAGCACTGCCATTGATAGATGCTGTAAAAATATATGCAATCTATAATTCAAATGACGTTGGTGGGCTTAAAATCGAAAATATTCCGGTTGTTATAAATAGAGCAGCGTTTGAACCTCCAATTATCTTCATCAATGCGAGATGGTAAAATTTGGTCCCCGTAGTTAAAATGCAATTTTTATGCATATATAATGTTATGCAAAGCCGATCTTTAGCTCTTACTCCCAACTATCTCAAAAGGTAATCGCACATTGTCTATATACACATCTACAATGATGATCCACTTCCCTTACGCCAAATTTTAATGAAACTAATCGAAAGAAAACGTCCTATTATAACACTTGAGAGAATAAAAAATTTTATTTTACAAATTCAAATCGTCATTGATTATTTGCGTTTACAATTTAAAAATTGATACTAAATCTCACATACAAAAATAAAAAAGTTATTAATTATTTTGATGCAAATGCATAATGAAAATTCTGGCCAGCACATGATGAGTTCCCAATAAGTACGAAACTGGTCTACTGGATGAATTGCCTTTTCTACACTATAAAATTCTTAATTTATGCAGACACATGTAAGTAATTAATGGGTCAGATGCTTATAGAAATATCGCAACCTTGATTGTAATATTTGTTATCACCACCCGCATAACAAATGTTCGTTTAATTATACAAATGTTCATTCAATAGCACGTCCTCATGTAGTGTGGTGTCTGTTCGGTAATGACAGATTTTATATGGTTAGAGGGAAATTTATATCTAAATGGCTACCATATGAGCTCCACATGAAGGAAAAATAGACTAATTAAGTTATATTAGTTAGCATATAACTGAAATTTTAGTGTAATGTAGTGTGCGGCAGGGTGGCTCAGTAGTTAGAGAACCACATTCCGAAGCAGACCTGCCAAGGTTCGAGCACCAGATTCCGAAGCAGACGTGCCTAGGTTCGAGCTCTGTCCATGGCAAATTCTGGCCAATAAGTGATGAGTTCCCTATAGGGAAGAAACCGGTCTATTGGATGAATTGCCTTTTTACACTATACAATTCTTAGTTTATACTGACAATTAATTAATTGGTCAGGTGCTTATATCAAGATCGCAACCTTGATTATAGCAACTGTTATCACTGCCCTCACATCCAATGTTAGTTTTATTGTACAAATGTTCATTTCAATACCACTTCTATATGTAGTGTGGTATCTGTTCATTAATGGCAGATTGGGAATTGTTAGTAGGAATTTGGAGTCTAAACGGATGCCAATGAGCTCCACCTAAAGGAAAAATAGACTAACCAAGTAACATTAGTTAGTATATGACTGAAAATAGTGTGTAGCGTGCGGCAGGGTGTCTCGGTGATTAGAGCAGCAGATTCCGAAGCAGAAGTGCCCAGGTGCGAGCCCTGGCCGCGGCAAATTCTGACCAGAACATGATGAGTTCCCAATAAGGACGAAACCGGTTTACTGGGTTAATTGCCTTTTCTACACTATACAATTCTTAGTTTATACTGACATATGTAAGTAATTAATGGGTCAGGTGTTTATATCAAGACCGCAACCTTGATTATAATAATTGTTATCACCACCCGCGCAACCAATGTTCGTTTAATTATATAAATGTTCATTTCAATACCTCTTCCCCATGTAATGTGGTGTCTGTTCAGTAATGACAGATTGGGCATGGTTAGTTGGAACTTTGGGTCTAAATGGATGCCATATGAGTTCCACCCAAAGGAAAAATTGACTAACCAAGTTACATTAGTTAGTATATAACTGACAATTGTGTGTAGTGTAGTGTGCGGCAGGATAGCTCAGTGGTTAGAGTACCAGATTCCGAAGCAGACGTGCCCAGGTTCGTATCCTGTCCGCGGCAAATTCTGGCCAGTACTTGATGAGTTCCCAATAAGGACGAAACCGGTTTACTGGATGAATTGCCTTTTCTACACTATACAATTCTTAGTTTATATTGACATATGTAAGTAATTAATGGGTCAGGTGTTTATATCAAGACCGCAACCTTGATTATAATAATTGTTATCACCACCCGCGCAACCGATGTTCGTTTAATTATATAAATGTTCATTTCAATACCACCTCCCCATGGAGTGTGGTGTCTGTTCAATAATGACAGGTTGGGGATGGTTAGTTCGAACTTTGGGTCTAAATGGATGCCATATGAGCTCCACATAGAGGAAAAATAGGCTAATCAAGTTACATTAGTTAGTATATAACTGAAAATTGTGTGCAGTGTAGTGTGCGGCAGGATAGCTCAGTGGTAAGAGTACCAGATTCCGAAGCAGACGTGCCCAGGTTCGTATCCTGTCCGCGGCAAATTCTGGCCAGTGCTTGATGAGTTCCCAATATGGACGAAACCGGTCTACTGGATGAATTGCCTTTTCTACACTATACAATTATTAGTTTATACTGACATATGTAAGTAAATAATGGGTCAGGTGTTTATATCAAGACCGCAACCTTGATTATAATAATTGTTATCACCACTCGCTCATCCAATGTTCGTTTAATTGCTGAACTATTATTTGGAATTTCTTATTTTATACTAATATTTAATTTGCACCTTGCAAAAATCTTCCAAATTCGTGTCTTTACAACTTACCTAAAGTCCTTTAATTTCACCGTAGGCTTTGAGAAATTTAGCAGAATAAGCAATATCACTCGCAAATAATTTCGAACAAAGTAACGAGTTAAAATGCTCAAAACTGACAGCTTTCTGTCCAATTTAATTGGTTGCAGGAAAAGTGTGTGATCACTCAACAATTGAACAGTGATAAGTTGCTCTATCATAATTAAAATTGTGTGGTGTTATAAAAATAACACAAAATGTCACGATAAAGAGTTGAACCGATCAAAAATGTGGATTTTATTTACACTTACTTGCGTTAACTGGTCAGATAGAATCCTATAAAACACTTATTTGACCAAATATTTAAACTGCTTTTCTACATAAGAAAGCGTCGTAATATTATTTTAGCAGCCGGACAGAAGGCTGCTGAGATTAACAGTTGTCGATTTACGCAACTTTTAAGCTGCGATTGTTTATTAAGAGTTGCGCAACTAGTAAAAGATTAGTTGAAATATGACCAGAAGGCTAAACCAAAGACAGCATAAACGGAACGTCTAATCTCGGGCACATTTGTTACTGGCGATTCATCAGTGGAAGCCGGTATTACGCCCTATACCAACTATATATTTGGGGGAGGTATATGGGAAAATTGGATGGTGCAATCTCTTACACGAATGTGTAAACCTGCAGTAGTAAAGCTATTTTCATATAAAGTTTTCGACAATACGACTTACAATCCAACACACTATATATAATTTATATGCAACGCCTTAAAAGGATACCATCATAATAGCTGTTTTGCCAGTACCGGATACCAACACTTTGGTCGCCGAATAGGTTCATGGTACCAACACTATGGATGCCGAGTCGGTAAATTGCACCAAAGTTCACCAAAATTGAGACATATAAATACTTCTGAACATCTGTTGCACATGCAAGTCCATACATTGTATCCTTGATCGACATTATTCAATTAAATATTTAACAACTAAATAATGTTTGTTGGGGAGAAATAATATGAATACAAGTCTGCATCAGGTGTTGCGCACCTACTAGTAAATTAGTTCAAATATGACCAGAAGTATAAAGCAAAGACAGCATGAGCATAACTTATAATCTCGTCTTTTTTTATACTTCTTGTCATATTTGAACATTTTTGTTACTAGATGCGCAACACCTAATACACAATTTCAATTTTTTTTTAATGGTTATACTATGATCTATTTCCGATTTGGTTTAAATGCTGAGGAAGTGTACATAAAGTTGGTTTTTTATCATCTCAACCCCATTAGTAACATACCAATGACATTAACCATAAACCCAATCTATAGGCATAAAATATTTCTGCTTCACTGACGCATACAAAAAACGCTTAAAAACGGTAAAACAACTCAAATTACTTTAAAAAGGGGAATGAATCCCACCTAAAGAAAAACACCAGACTGAACTTTTACGATGGTCAGATGGTTGTTACACATTAATGAATCGATGATCTATACTGGTCGCGTTTGGCATTATTGCAGATTTAAGTACCGGGGGAGGGGGAAGGACATGAAATTTGATTAATTCTATTAATGTCAGGTGATTGACCGTTTTATTACAGTGTGCTCACACATATACGTAAGAGTACTAAAAATGCCCAACTGGTATGTTTATTTGGCAGGTAAATCAGAATCATACACCATTTTACGATTCAGTAACTGCGGCTGTTAGGGATTTTGGTATCGAGCGCGGAACTGAGAGCAAGTGACGAGTCACGCGTTTGAAGGTGCAAGCAGAAGAAGCATGTACAGTTATTGAGCTTGAACTATTAAAGCTCGCATTTAAAAAGAATATATATATTACACAATTGAACGCGTATCTATTGTCAATCTCTATAAACTCCGAAGTGTGTATTTCATGCCTCTATCAAAAATAGTTTTAACTAGACAAGTTTTATTTACTTAGTATCAAATTCGTCAACCTGGGAGCTGCCAACCCATTATATTGCTTCAATGTTTACGTCCATCAAAATACAAATGGTATCAACACAATAAATTATTTAAATTTAAGAATAGTGAAGGATCCAGTATGCGGCATAATTTTTATCCAACTCGGCCGTTTGATTACCTTGTGGCGGGACGTTCTTTTGTTCACACTTTATTTAATTTGATTAATAATTTATTTAGTCTGCTCCATCTGAAGTGGTATTAAAAAATACGCCAGGGAAGCACCAGAATATTTCGCGAAAATTGGAGCTTAAAAAATTAAACAGACAGTTTTTTATACATAACATAAAAATTTACGTTAGTATGCCTCCTATTAAGCTTTGTAATAGACAAAATACGCGTTTTATATTAACTATACATACAAAATTTAGGTATTTCGTAAAATATCTTAAACTATTTATCGATTTTTCACACGGTTGTGCTATTATGGCCAAAAAAATCCACTGATATCTAGGCTTATGTAGATCCAATGCAATGACTACGAATATGTCGTTATGGTTTACTAGTCTATGTTAACAAAACTATAAAGGTAATATTTCTTATAAGGTCAGCGGAATTTATTAGTTATTGAAAAGGGTTTAAATAACAAAATATTTTATTTGATTAAAATTCATTCAACAGAAAATATTAAATATGCACGCATAAGTTTGTAGAGAGCGTTACTGGTAAAAAAATAATAAACATATGCAATTCAATTAATTTATTTTGAGCAATGAGTCGTTATATGTAATACTAACTTGCTAAACTCTTTTTTCTTGCAGGTCTGTGGCCTAGATTAACCACAAAAATGCCAAAAAATTACTCACATTCATTTAAATCATGGTTACTAGCTTGATATAAATATCAGTCCTACCAGACATAAATTAGTTAGTATAAGCTGAGCATCTTATAGTAAAGAAAAGGAAAATCATTTAGTAGACCGTTTTCGTCCTTATTGGAAATTCTTCAAGTATTGTCCAGAACTTTCCGCGAATGATATGTGAAGATTTCCAAATAAGGACGATGCCGTTTTAATAGATGAATTACCTTTTATACACCATACATTTCTCGGTTTATAAAAACAGGTTTGTATATAGTTGGATTGGTGTTTTTATCAATCTCGCAACCTTGATTTGAATATTTTTTATTAACAAACGCGAAACCAATGATCGGTTATGTAAGCAGGCATGTTCTGCCAAGTTATCGATGATTATGTTCGTTTTACTAATTTCTCTAAATTATTCATATTTTAAATATACACTTATCCTCAGCATATCATCGCCTTATTCGTGGGTGGCATTCACTCAGGAGAATATCTCGCGGGCTCAACGTCAGCGGGCAATAAGCGAACGTTTACGCACTGCCATCGACAGTCTTTTACGCAACGTAAGCTCTGCAATACACAATCAATTCACTAATGTGAACAACTGTCTCAACACGAGAACACAGGAGCTTTTAGACGCGCGAGATAAACTACATTCTGCGTTGAAACGTGTAAGTTTTGAGCCTTGGTTATCAGTATAATGCACGAGAGGGTGGCCGTATAATATCAAGCAAAATTTATACAGACAAACTTGATAGATATCTCTAATAATTATCGCCCCGTAGCCATAAAAGTTTCGAGTCAGAAAAACAACAGACACAAGTTAGTCAAACTGGAAATGGTATCATGAATCTCGCCTATTCAAATGATTTTATTACGCAGTAACATTTTGTTAAATGAAAAGTGAACGAATGCAATTAAGCATGCTAGACGCAAAAGGGAAGTTTCGGTTGCTGAACTAACCATCGGTCATGGGCGCCCATTCAGATAGTGTGGTAAGTTTTGTTTGGTCGATCACTCAAACGATGTAAAACATGGAATACTAATCTAAATTTCTTTTAAAGCCGAAAATTGACAATAAATTATACAAACAAATATGATTCTATTCTGAATTAACTGTCGCGTGGTTTAAAAGAAGTTGCCTTAACTGTCGAGTTGTACAAGCGGCAGAAGAAAAGTCAAGCTGCTGCAGACGCCCTGGTCTTTATTCACTAATTTTCCTCGACTTCTCATTATTCCAAACAAGGTCTGGTAGATACAATGAATACGACAAATGCCAATAAAATCACTCAAGGTAATGTTGTATTGCCAAATATGGAAAATAGTTTTAGTAAGGCATAATCTAAAAAGTAGGCTAGAATTTGAAGTCGGTACATTTAAAGTAGGAACAGTAAAACAATTTGGACAATAGAAAGCTTCATTAGGACCGATGAGGAAAACAAAAATTGATAGGTGTTGCGTATTCGAAACTAAAATCCAGGGTCCGCTGTTTATAACAGAACCATCCACATTTTACTTATTACGCACTATTAACTTCGAACTTCTTGTATCCCGGAACTTTATAAAGCTGGTAAACAGACAGATGGTATTGTCCTAGTATTCACGTGCTGAATCTGCCCTAAGAAAATGAGTTTCTGAAGGCGGCCGGCAAAGTGCGGCACGCT
>JAQBSW010008435.1:0-34146 GCA_029291075.1 Eudiplozoon nipponicum
TATATATATGTGTACATTAGTAATAAATATTTATTAGGTTATGCACCCTTATATTAATATATAAAATACATATCAATATGTATAATATATATATATATATATATATATATATATTATATAAGCAACAGTGTGGGTCCAATATCTATAATCCTATCTATATATATGTATATATAAATATATATACGTTTGCATATTTCTAATAAATTATTATTTTACTCTTTTCTTACTGTTTTTTTTATTTACCAATTAATCAAATTGTATATTTATTTATTCACACCTTATATAAATATATAAAATACATATAAATATGTATAAAAACATATATATATAAATATAAGCAACAGTGTGAGTCATATATATATATATATATATATATATATATATATATATATATATTTACCATTTTAAATAAATATATAATTTTAATGGTAATGTATATGATATATATACATGTATATATATAAACGTATATAGAATAAACCTATCTATCTACCGATAGGCCTATCTATATATCCGTCTATCTATCACATTTTGGTTTCCTCTTAAAAGGATACATGGTAGCTATTAACCATGAATATCTTCTCTAGGACTAACGTATTATTCATTTATTAAGATATTCCTACCTTACATAAATATATAAAATATAAGCAACAATGTAAGTCAAATGTGTCTTATCTAATGTTCTATCTACTAACCCTTGCTAAATCGGTATACCGTCTTTTGGAACATTTTTATTGAGAAAGATAAGTATATAGGAATTGATATTGGTACAGATCATTCGCAACCAGTTTTCTATAAGCGAGGTTTTTTACTTAGGTTCCCACTTAATTCATGTTCCGCAGCCTCACGTTTTCTGACCATAGAAAATGCTTCATTAAATATTGGGCCCAATGATTTTTCTACCGATGTTACATTCATTACACCTTTTCCTGATTTTATTTCAATTGACTCTCTAATTAGTCTAGTTAATCTGTTGCGGTTGCATAACGCGATGCGTTTACATCCTTCCCAGTCTATTTCATGACCCGTTTCCTTCGAATGCCTAGCTAGGTCTGATCTTTGAATGTGTCCATATTTGCAGGCTGTCTTATGTTCACCTCTACGAACCTTTATAGGTCGCATGGTTTCGCCTATATACCTGAGATTACATTCTTTGCAAGGTATCGCATATACTCCTGATGTCTCGAGGGGTTCTACTCTTTCTTTTTGGTTAGGTAGTTTATTGCCTATAGTAAGCGATTGTCTTAAAACTGTTTTAATATTGTATTTAGCTGCTATTATTCTAATTTTCCTGCTCAATTTAGAATCAGGTAATACCATAATTTTGTGCTTATCCGGTTCCGTTTCCTTCTTTACTTTGTTTATTATATTATTGTTAAATCTCTGTAACATCTCATCTATTAATCTATCTATTATACTTGACGGATAGCTATTTAGTTTGAATATTTCTTTTAATCTCCTCATTTCCTTATCTCTATTTTCTATATCCACTATTCTAAGACTTCTTAATATCATGGATTTAAGAATGCCTATTTTCATTCCATATGGGTGATTTGATAAGAAATTAAGAAGTAGTCCTGAATAAGTCTCTTTTCTAAAAATATCTCTTTCCAATCTGGAACCATTCCGTTTTATTTTCACATCCAAAAAGGGTAATTCATCATTATTCTCTTTTTCCAATGTAAACTTTAATTCACCTAATTGGTTGGCTAATTCGAGGAATTTATTTAACTCATTATCCCCATGATTCCAAATTATAAACATATCATCCAGGAATCTTACATACAAGTTTGGCTTAAGAGGAGATTTTAACAACAGATTTTTTTCAAAATAGTGCATAAAAATATTAGCAACCGGGACTGATAGTGGTTGTCCCATAGGGACACCTTTAACTTGTTTATAAAATTCATTTCTGAACTTAAAGTAGGTGGAGGACATACAAATATTTAAGATTTCCATAATACTACTTAACATCATTTTACTACCTTCTATTATCTCTGGGAACTCTGTTAAACAACGCTTCACACTTTCTAATGCTGCTTGTACCGGGACATTAGTATACATCGATACAACGTCCAGGCTAGCCATTCTATCATTATCATTCAAGTTATATCTACTAATAATGTCAATAAAATGATATGTATTCTTTAAAGTATAATCTAAGAAATAAGTATATTTTCTAATTCTGTTGCATAGAAATTTCGACAATCTATACGTTGGTGAGTTTTGTACATTAACGATTAATCTAAGTGGATTCCCCTGTTTATGAATCTAGACCATAAACTCTCGGAGGGACTGTGTCACGTTGTATTAATGAATTCCCAAGTCCTGGTTCTTACGATTAGTTTTTTGAAAAACGTTAGTTGTCCAGGCTATCTCTATCTTTCTCTCTTTAATCGTTCACCTAAGCGTCGATATAACATTCACTCTCCATCCATCTACGTTACTTGCTGCTCCATATTTGAACTAATTTGTTGCTATGTGCGCAATACCTCACACACCATTGTATACATTAGAGTTCCCGGCTTTAAATAAAATACAGTATATGACAGTCAAGGTTTTAGTTTTATCATTTTTGAATTTTGATTACCGTGACGTAGAAGCAATACAGTTATAACAAATAAAAAAGGGTTCGATACTGTCTCTCTCCCCTACAATATTCTGCATACGAGATGAGATGATGTATAGGTGAGGTAATGATTGGTCTGCTAATTATAAATAGTTATATATTGAGTTTAGTTACTGAGACAAATTCTATGATTAAAATAGTGTTGAGTCAAATATATATAAATAGAATGGTTTTGGAACGAGGTTACCACATTTGCTTAAATCTGCTATTGTGATCAGTGTTGTGTTGCCTGATGATGGTGCTGGAAAGTAGGCACCGAAACGTCGCCAGTAAACAAAGATGTGATAGAACCGCATTTCCAATTGAAGTAAAAATGAGTCAACCCGATCAAAGACAAAACAAAATTGGAAATAGTGACAAATCGGATCTTTGTGTAACTGCCCGTGTACAGCTATTACCCGCGTACGCAAAACGCGGCATTGATAACCGAAACTTTTGTTGTAAATTTAGTTTGCGAACTTGATATTTGCCTTGGTATAAATCAAAAAGTAGTTATCACATATTGAACCATTGAACGCTATTAAATTAATTCGTTAACGTGATTCGGAACGATTACTTTGCAAAAATACAATCTGTTGACGCAAATTGAGCAGGCTTTAAAAATCAGGTGTTGCACACTATAGATTGAAGCAGATTATATTTTGTTGATAATTTTCATGCTAAAAATTCTGACGTACATTAAATGTAACTATGGGCCAGAGGTGCAGTATAATATCAATAAGCATCAATTTCCGCTATAAAGACCAAATGAAAATTTCCGTCAATAAGATTTTTAACGTAGCCTCTGAATTTAAAATAATAATAATAATTCCGATTGATCAATGACTTTGTAATATGGGATCAAAATGTAAACGCCCCGGCTTCAAGTAAATGCCGTACGACGTTACAAACTCGGTTAAGGTGCTCTGAATAGAGATTTGTTACTGATATAGGGCCCTTAATAGGGCCTGGTAATGCGTTCTCCTGAATTTTTCAGAGTGTGAAGATGCTCTAGAGCCTTGGGTGGACTCCGGTTGTTGTTCTTCTTCTTGTAGAGTTGTAATCACGATGTGGATAACGTCGTTCAGGTTCTGCAATTAATTGGCTCGTCTCGCTGGTCATACCGCAACAAGATGAGTCACGGATGTAGCCAATTGTTGGTGAAACTATCAAATCACCAGCGTAGGTATTGACAGCCGACAGAACGCACACGCGTGCCGCAAGGCAATATGCAATTGCAACAACTTGCATGGTAAATTGCCGTGCTTAAATAGCATGCCATGCCTACTTGCACACTATTGGTTAAACGGAAAGTTTCGCTTTTTTCTCACTGGTGCAACGTAAATAAAATTGAATTTAATTTACGCAATATGTCGGCCATTAATTTGTGTCGTTACAAAAAGAAATCGGACAAAAACACAACAGCTTCACTACTTTTGTGGTGCGGCCGAAAACTGCAACGCTTCAGCTAATGTGCTGTATAACAATGAGAACAATACAACATAAGTTAAGTTGGTGACCCATCAGAGGGCCATGAAAACTTCCACCGAATAATATCATGATGGATTAGAGTAGTAAATGGAAGCGGATATCCACAGTCCTTCTAGATAATAACTGTGTGTGTCTTGTTAATGAATTGGTGAATTTCTTGGTAGATATTTGTCAATCAGTATATTAGATGTAGCAAGTTCTATTTGATGACCTTGATGAATCTTGCTGATGATCTGCAGCAATACAAAGAATGCTGAAAACCATAGAAGACCAATTAATATATCAATTAATGAAGG
Source organism: Eudiplozoon nipponicum (assembly GCA_029291075.1). Taxonomy (NCBI): domain Eukaryota; kingdom Metazoa; phylum Platyhelminthes; class Monogenea; order Mazocraeidea; family Diplozoidae; genus Eudiplozoon; species Eudiplozoon nipponicum. Next base: position 4,396 of record JAQBSW010008435.1, read on the forward strand.
GTGTCTGGATGCGCAGTAATGAGAAGATTGGTGTTACTGTGGACTAGCTTTGTCTGTGAAACTGTGTGGATAATAACGCAATTGAGACAACATGCGTAAACAATTAGCCAAGTAGAAAGTCGACAGCAATTGCAGATAACGCACACGTCAGATAATATTACACGGAGTACGCATTGCTCTCATATTTATTTTTAAGTTGCATATGATTGTTTTATAGTATATATTCTTACTCATTGAGCCATTTTCACACTATTAAATTTCGTGTTTTAATTTGAAATAATTTACCAGATGTCGATGAACTAATTTGACCCCTACAGTTCCAAAGAAATTCATATTTATTCCTGTCGAAGTAATTGTACAAGCTCAGATTTAGTTATCAATATGAGACTAATTGGACATATTTATGTGATGTGATAACTTTTTTTGTAAAATTTTCAATATTTTATATCAAATTTGATGGAACATGTGTGGTTTGAATCCAAATAAAGATATTCTTTTCTATTCTATTCTATTCGAAATGAAATTCAAATTTCATTACACGGCACCAAATAAAATAATGGAAATTTTCCTTTAATCAATGGTGTGCGACCTTGCGCCTGCACAATTATATAAGCACGGTGAATCTACCATGCATTGTCACACACTTGTCATTTCCGCTCTGCGCACTACGGGTATTTGCTGTCGCTCTTTCTGCTTGACTTTTTACCTACTCTGACTTCGGGACTTGCGTTTATCACGCTGTGTCACCAAGTCACTTGGATTTCAGTGACTTAAATCTTCTAGTCGCTGCACAACTAGTGATACGTGATCGATTATCTATTAATCGGACTTCTGTAGAGGATGTTAAATCCTCCGCCTTATGTAAAATAACCTTGACTGATAAATTTAAACCACCATAACTGATTGTTACTAGGTTCGCAAAACCTAATACATACTTGCATATATATTAGTTCTTCGCAAAAAACAGTATTTAACCATAGCTGATTGTAACGAACTTTATTTAAAAAGATTTTTTTCTTTTTATTTTCCAGAACATTCTTTGTTTAAATACTTGATTTTAAATTGTTCGCTATTTTCGGTTTTCGAGTATCTCGCTCTGTGACTGGTATTGTAATTTTGGTCTGCTGCATTTTAACATTTTTTCCATAGTAAACGATTACATCATTATCAAATATATTTCTCCATCAATTGCCTTTTGTTCTGATATAAAATAACATTGAAGAGGAGCCTTGGAACAGGTATATTTGATTTTATCGTTGGGTCACGTATATACCAGAACAGATTATTGCTGAGTGGACCAGCTTTCCAGCTTTCACTTTCCGATTGCCTAACAGTAAGTATCGATTTAATTGTTATCTCATATATTCATGGATACCGATATTAAATTTGAGGACACAAATAGGTTAGTGCAGGACATAGCGGACTTGAACTTAAGTGACGCAAGCAATCATATAAGCCTATCAGACTCTACTGTGAATTTTAGGACTTCCAGCGATCTGGCATCTATGGGGCTTACAGACTCGAATAGGTTAGGGGCCTCAACACTTCTACATGAAGGACCATCGGCGAATCAACCAGAACCGGCCTCAAGTGTCTAGAAGTACTTATAGATATTGCAACACTATCAAACTTTTTCGGCATTTATCAGAGAATGAAATTCTTGTTCTAATAAGGGCCAAAAACATTCCTTATCTCTTATTATCTACCACTTGTTTACTATTTTGTAACATCGCGCGGCAATTACTTGAAGCTGGAGCGTTTAGCAAATAATTTATTAAAATAGTTATTTGTTTGTATTTTGTTTAATTTTATGCAAAATTTTAATAGTATGTCTGAAATTCATTACTATTTATTTCTATGCTATATACTGCTATTTAAAAAAGGTTGTATATTAACGACAATTTTCTATTCGAAGTAACTTTAAAACTAATTGTTGTTACGTTTTTCTCTATTTATTTGCTTAGAAAATGATTTTTATTTTTCCAAAATTTTCTTATTATATTTTTTCGCTTAATTACGATTGTAATCAAGAAAATCAATAGCATCAGAATTTCTCTTGCGAAATGTCCGACACAGGGCCATCTCAAGATGGGGGTTTGCGTCGTTTGTTTGGGAAGGCGAACTTTAATACAGATCATTGTACGTTTCTGACTGTAAAGTAGAGCTTACACATATTTGAATGGATTTTTAAATCGTCATAATACTTTTGTCATTGTTATTCTTCAACATGATTTTAGTTGGAATAATAAATCTATTCTAAGTCGTTCATTTAATAATTTGTTAATTTCAGTAGTTTGGAATTTTTAATATGAAATATCTATTGATTATTCAGCTAAAAGTATGTATTATTTGTGCCACGGAAATGTCTGAGCTTACAAATGACGTATGCCAAATCATACAGTTTGAGGAATAGATATTAGCATGCTTAATAATAATACATTTATTTCGCATCAAAGGCTGACAGGCCCGAGTAATTCGTTTTTCATTATAGCGAGAAATTACGGGAGTTTGGAGCTGTCCTGATGTGTCTTTTGATGCTAAGCGCTTGTCTGTTGTTTATTTGTTTAACATGGTCATCAATACGTTTGGGTGCAAGAGCGCGGGCAAGTGACGAAATGCGTAATCTTGAATTAAGTGCGAGTTTGTCGCGCGCCTTAAATAAGGTGCTTAATTTGTTCGTCGTAGGCACGTACTGGATAGAGGTTGCAGATGAAAATGGGAGTATCGCACGTCATAGTCAGAAAAAGAGCGATGTAAGGTTGCCTGGGATAATTAATTTTCTCCAAACACTGGCATCAAAGAGTCGGCTAAACTCCTTCCAATCAATGAATCGCCGGACCTTTGCATATTCTCTCTTGGGGTAGAAGATAAAAGTGGGATAAGAAAGGATATCTGGCAGTGATCTCACGACTTTAAACGTCGTTCACTTCATTGTTAGATAGGATGCATTCGAGTTGGTTGTTTCCTCGGCTAGAAAATTGCACAAAATGATTTAGTAAGTTATCAGCGAAGAGCCAAAGCAGCGGTTGGTTTTCTGTTGCTAAGATTTGCCAGTAAGCAAGAAGAAGGTTAAGGTTCCACACAACGATTTTTTTTATCGGACGGTTGAGGGAAAAGTGTGGACAAAATTTGGCCCACACCAGTGCCATCGATTACTTAGTGATTCGGAGGGCAACAGGCATTGACCTAGAATCACTAGCTGAAATGAAAAAAAATTAGTCTAAATGAGTTACAGGTAGTCGGACGCTTAGGCATAAGAGAGGACTGGACATATACAGCCAATCTACCCCTTCGACCAACAGAAAAAGTAGTATCCCTTGACGAGGAAAAGCTCAATACTGTGTATGGTAGGAGAAAACCACGATTCGACAAGAAAGTCCATATTTAGCTCGTTTGACGATGGAAATTCCTGCAGGCTATTGATTTATATTACCTGTCACTGTCAGAATTACACCAATTCTCAGCGTTAACAACCGTAGAGACGAAAAAATGTCACCTCTATTGCTTTCGTGGCCATAACACCGTATCATGTTTTGCGTATCAACTTTGCGGTTCTGCCTATGCGCAGTCTATTGTAACTTTGAAGCAAATCACAAACGAAAATTTTTAAAAGTACATCGAGGAGCGCCGACTCAATCGATTAGGTGCACCTGAAGTTATTGTTACCTGTTAGGTTGCGCAGTTTGAATCGAAATAAATTATTTGGTCGTGTGAAAATTGCGATATAAAGCATTTCCGATCTATGACAAAACACCTGCAGACTAAAATGTTGACTTAGCGAGCGCGTTGGACAATGAAAGAGGTTCTGCAATATTGATACCATGAAGACCTTGGTCTCTGGCGGAAAAACGTACGTTTAGCCCATCAAGCCGTTCGATTTATGGTCTCAACATCGACAAATATTGCTCCGACAGCCATGGTGTATGGAGTGCAGATTCGTCTGCCGCGGAAGGGTCTATGTATATATAATGGGATTAGTGTTTATATCAAGCTGGCAGGCTTGATTTGAATAATTAGTATTACACTCGCTCAATCAGTCTTGGTTAGCAGACTATCTAAGCGAAAGAAAAATGCAAATAAACCCATCCCCACTGAGAATTGGCAGACTAGTAATCTTTGACAGCCCACATCTAACCATGAACAATACGAACTATAATGAATACGTACTTCATCGTCCGTTGTTCGCCCTAACTGCTGAGCCGTGAAGGGTAGATGAGCGAAATCAGGCTACTTCAGACACCTTCATCTTCGATTCTGCCTATTCCATCTCTTTCCTCTATTCAATCTAACTAAAACACTCTTTTGAATGCTACGACTATGGTGGGTGTTTATCATAACAATGATCTCATTATCGAATTGCGAAATATATGAAATAGTTCAAGCAAAATAATATTCATTATACCTAGGTTAGGCTTTAACAACAGCGAATTTATGTGCGAACTTTATAAGAAACTGGAAAACAAGAAGCTCGTGTATGTACGTTGTATAAATTATAAATCTATATATATGTTGCGTATCTAGAGCTAGAATACAGGAGTCCATGAGAATTGCAGAACGACAAATATGGAATGCAATTCTGTCTCTTATACGTCACGAAGCTACAGTTCCCGATTATTTGCTTTCGGGCTTATTTAGGAATAATACGCATTTTCGAGACTTAATATGATGTTAGCTTCACTAATATTGGTTTACACATTCGTCTAGGAGATTGTACTGTCCTATTATCCCACATTCTTGACCAAAATATATAGTGGTTAAAGAGCGTAATACCGGCTCCTACTGATGAGTCGCCAGTAAGCACGAAACGAATGTGCATGAGATTATACTTTCCGTTCATGCTGCCTTTGGTTTATCCTTCTGGTCACAGCTGAACTAATTTGTTACTAGGTTCGCAACACCTAATACATACTTGCATATATATTAGTTCTCCGCAACAAACAGCATTTAAGAATAGTTACGTTTGAATTTCTGGAGCATTGAATAACTTTTTTCGTACTCAGTGGAATCAGAGTACTACACCGCTTTCTCGAGGAGAGTTAGCCATCATTCTTATCTTAAAATGCTTTCGTAATTTGTGTGATAACTTTCGTGGTATAAGCTTGACTAAAGTTGTATCTAGGTTATTTGCTTCGTTTATCATACGACGTCTAAGCGATTTGCGTGAATGGCATACTTACGAAAAATAAGTCGGATTCCGTTCTGGACGAGTTAGTATAGATACTATTGTTGCCTTAAGACCTGTTGTTGAGTAGCGACATGTATATCGAGGTGCCACTGTAGCCGTATTTCTACACTTCACGGATGATTTGAACTCAGTAAATCGCAATATTCTTTTCGACAGTCTGACGAATAGTTAGATGCCCACTGAAAGTAATCATTTTTTATGATACTGGATACCGCTTACTTAACTATCTGCTCAAGCACTTCTAGTCATGTTAAGGTCGCCAACGAATTAGCCCAACCTTATTACCAACAGTTTTGTTTAATTTTGTAATAGATGCTATTATGACCAACGCACTTCCATACGTTTCTCCTGAGCGATAGATTAGTCCATCTTGAATATGCAGACGATATCGTATTATTATTTGACAACCAAGATTCTGCTCAGGCCACCATAAATAAATTAGCAGTCGTTGTTCCGTCTTTTGGTATAAAAATTCACACCCTCAAAATGTTAATTACTTTTATAGCATCACCTACAACTCATTTCAGCTATGCAACTACAGATTAAAGATCTGGGCATAGTTGACAGATTTATATGCCTTGGCAGCTCAATCAATTACTTAGGCAATTAATCTGGCGAAGTCAGTAAGAGAATTGCGAAAGCTGAAATAGCTTTCTCGTACCTTATCTATTTATGGAGAAACTCGTATATGTGTCTCTGCTTTAAAGGTAGTATTTACAATGCATCTGTACGCGCGGATTTTTTATACGCTAGTGAGTCTTTACCCTTTAGAGTTGATGATTTTAGACGCTTGCAGACATTCGCCAACAGTTGTTTGGGAAGGATATCACATGTAGTTAGCCAACAACGGATAGCCAAAGCTGCATCTGTAGGTGTATTTTCGGATCGGTAAACAGTTGCTTCTTGTTAGAAGAGCGAATAGGTTTCTGTCATCTATGTTGGTTCGTTCACGTTTTGCATATGGCTTCAATTCGATAGCCTAATAGGGTATTATTCGCCCATCGAGCACCAGATTGGCGTAAGAAACGAAGTTGACAGATTTTAACTTGATAGAAACTGTTAAAATCAACTACATTCTTTGTGCGTATTATAATTCTTGCTCGAAAACCTACGTGAAATGGCATTGAGTCGAGTTCAGAGGTGATCCTGTTGCAGATATCTAATTGAGTCATCGTCGTAACTTTCTTTTATAAGTTTGGTAGAGTTAGCTGCGAGGTTTGGATGTGTTTATCACGTGATAAATTAAAAACCACGAGGAAGCTGTATTGGCGATTTCCATTGCGATAAAGCTTATTGGGAAATAATAATATTGTGCAGGGGTTTAGTTTGTCTCAATTCTTTGTGCTATCTAGGTAAGTACACTGAATATAATTAGATCCTACATCTCACAAATCTCAACCCTTTAATAATTTTTGTGCCTAAATTATTATATTTGTTATTATAATCAATTTAAAAAATATCCCATTCTTATTATGGTTATATGGCAATAAAACATTTTTTAGAAGGTGAAGGATGTGTTGAGTGAGATTGCCACGTTGGCACCTGTGGAGTATACTAAGCCGATTTAGCTAGTCATTGATGCTTCCAGTTAAGTTTATTAATATTAATTGGGTAGTTTATATGGATTACATTTGAGTTTACTGTAATCGTATCATCTAGCCTAGACTTAATTATCCCCGACTCTGCAGTTAGGTATTCTTACTACGTTTCCAAAACCATCAGACGAAGGCATTTTTTTGCTATGCACAAAAGAATTTTAATCAATTATTTGTAGGAGTTTGCTCGTATAAAGCGCGTCCATTTAGTAAAAAATACAAATATTTATTATTTAATCACTTCTGCGGCTCAAATGCTGCTTCCGTCATTGTCCTGAATGTGCTTTATGTTAATTCATGTACTGCTGCAAGGAATTTCTATTATATTAAAATCAGCACTAATATTTGTCATTTGAGCGTTCTCTGCCTCAAAAGTGGTTATAGCAACAGCTCCCCTCCCGTCAGGAGTCGGTCTCAACACCTTGTTTAAACGTTCGAGTGCAACGGCGCTTAGTCCGATAGACATGTTAATGAAAACAGTACTATGCTTTGCGTCCACACTTTCCTCCCGATATGGACCACCATTGACAGCATTCGGTATCATGTCTCCACTTTCGTCATAAATACATAGTCGCCGGCATGCAGGCGAGTGCGTATAGGTTTTTTGACAGGCTTTTCGCTGTGTGACGCCCGTATATTCAGTTAGCTGTTTCAGACGCTCCTGAATATTCGCTATAGTGCAGCGCTCATTGAGTCGTGGGGCTGTATTCACCTGGCAGTCGTATACGCCCTCCATAAACGATGATTGCTGTTGATACTGTAAATCGCAGAGCCCGCTCGAACAAATGTACTTTGTCTCGCCTGGACTCCGGGGTCTCTTGGTACCAGTATTACGATACCTCTTTCGTCGCCCGGTGTGCGAATTCATCTATGGCATTAGTCTACCCGTGGTAAGTGGCTGCCCGGGAATGTTTTTTATCAAGGTACTTGTACATAATGTACGTAAACTTTTCTGTATAAACCAAGTTTTTTTAGTTTATAAATGGCAATCTATCCAGAAGACAGGTTTAGTCTTTATTAAAAACTCATCACGTACTGTCTAGAATTTTCGCGGACAGGCCTCGAACCTGGACACGTCTAATTCGAAATCTGTTGCTCTGACTATTGAGCAATTTCGACCTATCAGATAAACTTATCGACCATGGAAAACACATAGGCTACCCCGTCCTGAGCAACCGATCATGGACCAACCAAATCTTCATACAAAACTTGGTTTAGTATGCTGACAGCAAAAGCACTCAATGTGGCATTTTATCTTCATTGGCTTACAGAACTAATACAGCACTGTTGACAATATCTACGAATCTCTTTGGACAAGCCGGGCTAATACAATCGCGATTGCAATGTCTCGATGATGCACCCGGCGCCGGTATGTTCGAGCGTTTCCTGCCAAAAAGACATCTATTCTATTAGTATAGACTCAGGAACAAACCATTGCACTGCTGGCCTTTCTTTCCGCACCAGTATCCCATTTTGCGGGATGGACTCATTACTTGGCAAGGAAACCGATGTGCCATTTTAACTGGCTGACTATATCTTGCTATGTGGCATCATTTCGCTGTTCTTCCGAAACCTTGATAAGTGGCGAAACTCGAACGGTGGAAATTCTGCTGGGTGCATCAAATGTCGCACTCTCGATACCGGCTCGATGATGAATCGTGTATGCAAAATCCGAGAGAATGGCTTATTCGGGCGTAATGGGTTTTACAAAATAAATTCCATGACCGTGTAAAATGGTATGTCACGTTTGGAAGGGAGTTGCTTGCGGAATATAATGCAGGGCTGCACTGCGAGCACTACTTGGAGAGTAATTTAATGTTTTAACTGTTCATAAGTAGCTGATATGTATCCTAGGTAGAACCACAATGCTTAGTTATTTTCGGTGGGTGAATTTGCAAAAAACCTGCAGGGCAGAATTGGTCTTCGGCGTCTCTCACATGTCTGGGAAGGAATACGTGGTGGAAGATATGCATCTAATTTGGCTAGAGCCAGTTGTTGGCTCAATTAGATCTAATAACGATTTGATCCAACAATAAGTGAAAGCGCAAACCGTTGATCACTCAGCAGTCGTGTTCGTTAAAAAATCAGCGTATTCTTACGACAGGTTCGGATTTCAGTAGTTACTATGAGAAGTCTCCAGGAGCCAACCCAGCCAATATGTACCGTTGAGATTGCGATTGAAAGTAGATCAACAGGTACACGAGCTGGGACAATTTCCGAAAAGGCTAGTATCTCGTTGGTCATTAAATATACGTATTGTATGATGTTTCGAAAGATTTACGAGCTTGGGGTATGAACCTGTGCTATGTGTTAACCATGTAAATTTTGGCGGCAAATTAACACGAAGACAACCTGGCAAAGAGCAACAGGCATAAAAAACAGTTCAAAGCTTTTATTCAATTAATATGCGAAGCGCTTTGTTTAATTACCTGAGGATTAAGTATGTTGTTTTTCAACAGCTTCCGCTGTGCTTAATTATTTTTTGCGTTAAAGAACAACTGTAAATTCGCCTTATTTGGAGCGCCTTTATATCAACAATGTGTTTAAACTGTTGAAGATAAGTTCTCCACCGTGCCAACTTTTTAAAAATTTAAAATGGTCTCGAATTCTCTTCATTAGTAATCGGCAGACCATTGAACAGCTATGGATTTTGTATAAATACACGATTTTGGATTCTTCCATTGCAGGAAGCCTGACTTTTCCATTTATATTTATTGAGTGATTTATAGTATAAAGAAACATCGCTAGTGTATTAAGCATCCGAGAAATCGCTGCTTTTTTAAGTCTTTGACAAATATTTTGGATAATGCATCCCCTTTAAAAGATATACTGCCATAGTATTGCTTTATTTCTCTTCCTTCGTTGTTTATGCTCCCTGTTTGCCTTACGAAACATTTCTGAATACCTGTTTTCTAATAAGGTTGTTTTAAGAACCGCCAGTTCTTGGTATTGAGATTCTTCGGAACATGTATTAGTTAAACGAACATTGGTTGCGCGGGTGGTGATAACAATTATTATAATCAAGGTTGTGGTCTTGATATAAACACCTGACCATTATTACTCACAGTATTCAAGAATTGATATGCGGAAAGGCACCATCCAGTAGACTGTTTCGTCCTTGTAGAACTCATCATGTACTGGCTAGAATTTGCCGCGGACAAGACTCAAACCTGAGCACGTCTGATGCGCAATCTGGTGCTCTAACCATTGAGCCACCCTGTCGCACTAAAAGGCAATTCATCCAGTAGACCGGTTTCGTCCTTATTGGGAACTCATCATGTACTGGCCAGGATGGCTCAGTGGTTAGAGCACCAGATTCCGAAGCAGACGTGCCCAGGTTCGAGTCCTGTCCGCGGCAAATTCTGGCCAGTACATGATTAGTTTCCAATAAGGACGAAACCAGGCTACTGGATGAATTGCCTTTTCTACACTATACAATTCTTAGTTTATACTGACATATGTAGGTAATTAATGGGTCAGGTGTTTATATCAAGACCGCAACATGTATTAGTTGTTCTGTATGATAGATTGCATTTATCTTTTTGTAAATTGAAACAGAACTGTGGCAATGAATGTACTATCTGATTCATTTCTGCTTTCTTATACATATTTTCCATCTTGGAATACCATCTTCCTATATCAATAAGGCAGTTTTGTTAGATTTTTGGTTTTCGCACTCGCATATAAACCGGATATGATGGTTAATGTCGTTAATATATTTAAGCATGTCTCTTCTACATCTTAAATTATGACAATAAAAAATGGAGTTTGTAGACATCAGATTGTAGACTCCCTAATGGACTTTTCATGGGCTTGCAGGAAATATTGACAAGATGATATAAATTAAACAATAGTAGTGCATTTATTGAGAAGTTTTAAACGATTTGTATGTATAAGGAATGATATATTGTTACTATCGATGTCTGCGAAGTAAATCGTTGGTTTGATCAACAGGAACGTTTGTAAATAGATTTTTTACGTCGAAGGAAATAATTTTCAGTTTTTCATATTGCACGACTTTAGTTTATTTACGAATTCAAAAGGTTCGCGTTTGAAAATATTTCATATTTTATTCTTAATGGCTGGATGATTGCTTTTGTCTGTCCCGTCCGTTTATGCTATGGATCGTCAATCGTTGAAATTATTGTTTATAATAGTAGAAAATTGATACAACGACTTCGTTTTCCTTCGGCAAACCATACAGACTGGTCGCGCGTCTGGTTTGAAGTCTAATTGGATTCCTTATTATTCACATCTTCCATTCTTGATTGAATTTCTTCAGACGATATTTTATTGATCTCCATATTGAATCACCTTTTATTTTCGATCAATTTTGTATTGACATCGCACGGATTGAATTTCTGTTCATCATTAAGAAAGTGTAATTAGTATTATCTCTGGAGTTCATTAGAACAATATCCGAGCTGTTGTATGGCTTCATTCATCTAATTTCGTTGTTATGTTTCAATTCGGTTGAATCTCATTTTAAAATAATCATAGACAACACGTAGATCAGTTTTACATAGGTGGCAAAATTCCTATTATCGTGAATTTCATCATGCTATTTCGTCAAATGGACTCGCTGTTGCTACCTTTGTTTCTATCTATATCGTCTAGTTCTTATTGTTTGCCAATATACTGAATTTTAGCTCAAACGATGCGACTACTTTCTGTTTAGCTGATGGAGAAAAACTTGCATAATTGATGATGAACTCGTCAGTGTCTACTGCATATACATAGGAGACTTGGTCATTTACAGATAATTCTTTGTGTTGATTATTAGTTTTTCTGTCGTTGGCAGTCACAACCAGGAGCTTAGCAGCCTTCTTGAACGCTACAAGATTTCGAAGATGAAGCATACTATCCCTAGGTTCTGACGCGGTGATCTGGTTGTCCATACGTTTATTAGAAAGCAAGTATATAAAACGTGGATGTATTATCCAAATGAGCGGTTTTCTTAATGATCAACAGTAATTCAAATCATGGCAAATAACTAAAGATAGATTGGAAACTCCCGAGGATCCAATAAGATGTGCAATGAAAGACCTGTGTAAAGCAAAATAACGTAGATCCGACGAAGCGAATTCAATTTAAATCGATTATCTCATATATATCATATCAAAATAGGAAACAATCGGATCACACGCGGTCAGACTGTACGGAATTCCGAATGTACACAAAGTTAAATACTATTTGTTGCGGGGAACTAATATATATGCCAGTATGTATTAGGTGTTGCGAACCTAGTAACAATTTAGTTCACTTGGGAGCAGAAGGATAAACCAAAGACATCATGAACGGAAGTATAATCTCATGCACATTCGTTTCGTGCTTACTGGCGACTCATTAGTAGGAGCCGGTATTACGCCCTTTAATCACCACTTATTTGAGTGAGGAATGCGAGATAATAGGACGGTACAGTCTCCTAGAAGAATGTGTAAACCTAAAGCAGTGAAGCTAACATCATATAAAGTCTCGAAAATGCGACTTACACGCTAACTCACTCTATATAATATATATTTCGAGTCTGTAAAGGGTACGAACACTATGGCTATTGTATCAATACCCGATACCAACCATATATTATCGAAAGGATACATGATACTAACACTATGTTTGCCGAGTCGGTACATGGTATCAACACGATGGATTTCAATGTATACTACATTTAATCAAAATTGAGAATTCAAACTATTTCTGAACACCTGTTACTCCAGTAAATTCATACACCCTGGCCTTGATCGATATCAGTTATCAAATTTCGCGGTAAGCATGACATCATTTAATTCAATATATAACAGTTAAATACTGTTTGTTGTGGAGAACTAATATATATGCCAGTATGTATTAGGTATTGCGAACCTAGTCACAATTTAGTTCAGTTGGGACCAGAAGGATAAAACTAAGACAGCATGAACGGAAGTATAATCTCATGCACATTCGTTTCTTGCTTACTGGCGGCTCATCAGTAGGAGCCGGTATTACGCCCTTTAACCACTACTTATTTGGGTGAGGAATGTGAGATAATAGGACGGCACAGTCTCCTAGAAGAATGTGTAAACCTAAAGCAGTGAAGCTAACATCATATAAAGTCTCGAAAATTCGACTTACACGCTAACTCACTGTATATAATATATATTTCGAGTCTGTAAAGGGTACCAACACTATGGCTATTGTATCAATAACAGATACCAACTATATATTACCGAAAAGGTACATGGTACTAACACTATGTTTTCCGAGTCGGTACATGGTATCAACACGATGGATTTCAATGTATACTAAATTTCTTCAAAATTGAGAATTCAAACTATTTCTGAACACCTGTATATCCATACACCCTGGCTTTGATCGATATCAGTTATCACATTTCGTGGTAAGCATGACATCATTTAATTCAATATATTTGTTGAGAACTAATATATATGCAAGTATATATTAAGTGTTGCGTGCGTATCATAGTTTTTGGATGGAAATCCTGCATAATTTGCCATCTAATCGAGCTCATTTACGAGCTTGTTGCAGATTTACAGTAGAATAATTTTCTTAACTTTCTTTTTGTAGTTGGGAAGAGTTAATTTAAGGGGTTCATAGTGTTTGTAAAGCGATATGACAAAAACCACAAGGAAACGGTTATGCCGTTGTATTGGCCGTAACAGTTTTTTGTTGAAGTCTGGGTTTCCTCATTTCCTAGGTAAATTTCGGCATCTAAGCTAGAGCATCTCCATACATCACTTTCTTTTGATAATATTTTTGCTTTAAATTATTATTTTTGTCATTTTTATTACTTTTTATTTTAGGATAAATTAGTTTTATCAATAATTTTGTTCATTTTTCTTTTTTACTTCATAGCTATATCGCGCTGAAGGATCAGTCACTAAATTTTGTTGTATTTCCATTTTTGATGGTGATGATAATGAGACACCCAAAGATGCCTAAATTTTTAAATATCTTGGATAATCAATGCACATTGCAGCGTGATAAATTTAACGGTATTACGAATGATAATATACACCTGTTGGAGTTCTGGTATATCCATTTGCATTTTCAGCCATCCATTAGAGTAGCATCGGTCGCTTCACGAGGAAGAAGTGCAAGAATTTTTCTCCATTATTGCCACAATCAATAAAACCTGCGTTCTCTATAAAGTTGAGGTAGTGCTGAGACATCCAAGTGTGGCCTAATAGAACATGTTAGCTTTGAATTTTTCAACTGAAGTATGCGAACGTAAATTAAACACCATTCCCATTGTATTAAACCAGTCGCCGAACAAAATAGCAAAGCTACTGCCAGTACCACGCATTGATGCGTTTCAAACTTCCATGATCATCATCGGATTACGACGGTTAAACTGACTAGCGAGGATCAAAGCGCAATGAATATAAATGGAGAGCAAAATTAGATATGCGGCTCTCACCTCTAGTAGTTTCGCATACATTGTACTTGACAGGAAATGTCGGCTGCACAATTTCTATGCACTCACGATCCTTGAATGTGGTTGACTCCAATAAATGCTTATCTGTCAAAATATATATCCATTATAGCTTATTTCAATCTGGCGTTCGCTGAGAGAATTGTGCTCTACTGTGCAATCGAATATAAGGCATAAACTTGAACGTGTCGGCGTCATTTCTGGAGCCGTATTTGTTCGTAAAAAAAAGAAGCATTTATCTACGGATTCAATGGTGTATCTACGGACACCAGCGTGGCGTATTAGTTGTTAATAACATCAGTCAACAATGGTCGAATGTGTGTAAGCGTCTCAGATATTCAACTCTAAAGTCACAAACCTTGCTAGCTTATTACTTGACTGCGTGTTCAGATGCATTGAATAAACGACCATTATGGCGAGGTTAATTTAGTTTCGCCATAAATCATGGAAGTTGTAAAACGCTACTCTGGTTTTCGCAATTATCATTTTCACAGTGTCACTCATATTGTCTAGTTTATCGATTCGATAAACATGATATTGGAATCTGTCACCTGCTTCAAAATCTTCATTTTTGAACCGCATAGTGAAAATGACGATGGGATAAGCCTTTGGTAATCTCTTACAATGTGAGATTTAGAACTTCTTACCGTATGTCGGTATGACGACATTTTTTTATATTTGGCGTCCTTGACACATTCACAGTTGTCGAGTAATGTAACAGTGTCATCTTCGAAGTAATAATCGACTATTCTCATTTTTTATTAAAACTGCACGCTAACCAGTATATATTACAAAATTGAACAAGAACAGAGAATGTGGTCATCTTTGTCGAACGCTACTGCTGGCAGTAAAATTGGACGATTGTTATTTGTCTAATAATGCGAGTTCCTGAAGATATGTCATCAGCCTTTGACAGCTGCTACCCTCAGTCCATCATTCATAAAAAGGTTTGAAAAACAAACTAGCTTCAGTAGTTTGTATTTTAAAACTTGTGATGAATAATGGACTGATGATGGCAGCCGCCAAAGACTGTTTAATTCAACTTGTGCAAGTCACAACACGGATCGGGTAAAAATGATCGTATAGCGTTAAGAATCTTGTCGGGTTTACAATTGTTGACTAGAATATCTCATTGTAAAATGCGATTCATTAAGTGGAATGCACTTCCAGGTCTCGAAAGACGGCTATTACAGCACAGCAGTATAAATTTAGCAGTTGGAGTGATTACGCTATGACGACATGTTATTCACGTAAAGCACTGAAAATGCGTAAAATAATGATTTTTGATAACATAGATATAGCTGAAGTCAAACGTTATAAAAACACCTTTTTCGACGTTTAAGGCTGATTGATGCAAACCTGTTCTTATAATCTGCAGAAACACTTGGCTAGGGCCTGCTCATCGTCCGGCAGGAAATTTAATTAATTTTTATCCATTTTATATTTCCAATCATAAAGGTTTTATATAATTGTGCTGCGATATTTGTAGATGATTGAAGCGATACACATTTCTCACGTTCCATGTGCGCAATCCTTCCTTGCTGTATGAGCTCTTAATATTTGACTTTGGTAGGAATTGTTTATTAAATTTTTGTTTTCAAGTAGACACATTGGTATAAGTTGCGCGATATTAACTGATTCATTTTTTAAATCGCAGGGACATTTCTTGTTTCGTAGTATATGAATATTTGTGTTCCACTTGTGCATTCACTGTGTCGTGTATTTGCGTTAAATATCTTTGTACATTTAGATTTCACGGTTTTGTTCGTTTAATTTATTGAAAACGTGAAAGTGCTATCCACTTGATTATGCCGGAACATCGTTTTGTTTTGTAAAATTTACTGTAGTTGGTTCAGAAGACGGCTTACAAAAGTATAACTGCTTCACGGTTTAAACAACTTCGTATGAAATAATTAACATCGTATGTACTTTTAACAAAATCCAAATAATTGCCGCGTTTTAATTCAATGTTTACAGTTGTTAACAATGTGTGCAAAAGTGGGGATGCAGAGATACAACGCATTCTGGTTAAACTCCCAAAAATTTCGGAGGAATCTTCTTCGAAGATGAAGCGGGAAATATATGAAAACTATAAACTATTCATTGATGCCGGAAAGGCTGTCACAGCTCTTGAGACGACAATGCACGAAATGCATCACGAACTGATTAGCATGCGAAAGATCCTACAGTCTTTGGCGGAGGTGTCTCTTTTCGCAGGTTATTTTACTTCATTTTTTGACTTATACATTTTGCGATTTTAAATGGTTTTCGATACGTGAGCTTTATGGTTGCTAGAATAAATTTTGATTCAATTTAAAAGCCGCCAGAATATTTGCTGGTCTATGTTGCTCATAGAAATCATCAAATTTAATATATCCACGATTTTCTTTCGTAGTTTTCCTGATGTTTGCATGTTCTATTTGGAAACACTAAATCCGTAACTTATTCTTTAAAGCTTTCTTAATCCTCGCTAAATAATGAAAGCATTTTGCATATATTTTGAATAAAATAGGATATATATATATATATATTCATATATATATAAGAACAAAACAACGTACTACATGGAATAACATTTATTAATAAATCTTATTTCTACCAGTATCTACAGCCATTGTTCTGGATTCGTTAGTATATTCGTTCATCCAATCCCACTGTACATGTGTTGTAACCAATCTCCTCTTCGTTATGCTAGCCTTTGTTTTGCGCAATTTAGACCACTACTTTTGCGCAATTTAGACCACTCCTTTTGCATAACGTCATTTGGTGTGTCATCGCTTTATTGTAATTGCGTCCGTAATTGATGTATGTGTCGTATTTTGCGAAGCGTTGGCTATTTTTAAAGGTATGTCGGTTATGTCTTTGTTCTAGTCCAATTTAATTTCTTTTTGAATTATTTTTTGCACGTTTAAGCAGGGCTTCAGCTTATTAATTGCAATAGCTTCAAAAGCCAGAAGCATTTTCTCTGTTTTGCCTTGTAGAGAACTGAAAAATTGTTACTACTAACAGCATGACATGTGAGTAGTACATGTTCGTAAATTGATGATTTTTGTGCAGGAGTTGTAATTATATATATATATATATATATATATATATATATATATATATATATATATATATATATATATATATATGTGTGTGTGTGTGTGTGTGTGTGTGTGGACTAGTACGTGCCTCCTTTTCCGCTTTCTGTTTTTGTGGTATAATATATGTCTTTAATCTAAATTTATCTACATTACTTGGTAATATAACCATGAACGTTAAAAATTATAAAGATTACATACTGCGTCGGCAATCACGGTGTATAAGAACAGTCACCTTATCTACTGAGTCGTGCAGGGTAGGTAAGCGAAATCAGGCTTACGCAGGCACCTTGATCTTCGAATCTGCCCCATTTCCATCTCTTTCCTCTTCTGAATCTAACAATAATGATCTTTTTGATACTATGAATATGGTTGGTGTAGAACATATTACTGAACCCAATATCGGGTTGCCAAATATCGAAAATAGTATAACTAGACTATAATTCATTAAACATGTTAGTTTTTGACATCGGATCATTAAATGTACGAACATTAAAACTACTTGGACAACATCAAGCTCTTGCACGTACGTGGGTTTAATTATAAATCAATTTATGTTGCGTATCTGAAACAAGAATGCAGGAGCCTATGTACATTACAGAACTGGGTGCACTCTCCTGATCTACGCGTTATTGGCTTCGAACATCTGGTTCCACGGTATTGTCCTTAAAACACGTGCTCAAACTTACTTAAATGAATAGATCCCCGTAAATAGCTAACTTTATGTGGCACGCTTAAATATATCTACTACTTTATAAGTAGAGCACGAAGTTGAGATATGGTTATAGGTGACATTAATGCTCAAGCTATGCTCTTAAGTAATGCAAAATTTCATTTAGGCGGAAGATACACGTTAAGCTCGATGCGTAACGATAATCATCAGAATCAAAGCTCACTAGTCCTTATGGCGAAAATTCGAATTTAATTTTGGTCCAAGATAAGTTCCACTATGCACAATGCAGGTACTACTGTATGTGGCATTGCAGGCCGCCGTAGAAATAATTGTTGATTCTCTATAAAATCTATGGTGATACTCGAAGCAAGGCGCAAAAATTCATCTGACTCAAATCATAATAATACTCGTCGCAATATATGAGAACAACCTAAGCACATTCTAAAAGTGGATCTCGAATTCGTTTGTACCAGAAAGGTTGAAGAAATGGTAGACGCGATCGCCTTATGTAATAGTCGCTGTTTGTCCAACTTATTTGCACAACAGGTCCGAGAAAATTAAAAGTTAGCGAAATATAAGCGATAGTAATAACCGATAAAATTAGTCGTCTTTATAGGTAGGCTGAACACTTCAAAGATCAATTTTCCTCGGCACCCGCGTCAGTTCCGATGCCTGAAAGCATGCCTGTATCAACAGTGTGGAATGTTAGTCTTGAAGAACTATCGGAGTTAGAAATATGGGATGCAATTTTATCTTTAAATCGTGGCAAAGACGCGGGACTTGATGATTTTCTTCCTGTATTATTTAAGTATGGCGGCAATATAATTTTGGGTGAATTGACAAAACTGTTTCGTACTATATGGAATAAGGAGACTGTACCACTTGATTGGAATGAGTCAACCATCATTCCTATCTTCAAAAAATGCAATCATAATTCGTTCGATACCCATTGTGGTAAAAGCTTGACTCCAGTCGTGTCTAGGTTATTTACTTCGCTTTTCCTATGTCGTGTTAGCGCTTCACATGATTGACACATTAGAGAATAACAGGCCGGATTCCGCTCAGGACGAAGTTGTATAGATAATATTTATTCTTTAAGGCAAGTTCTTGAACAGCGACAATTATATCACCGTCCCAAAATAGTTATCTTTCTAGATTGCAAGAGTGCATTTGACTCGGTAGATCGCAATGTTTTATTCCATACTCTTTCCAAAAGTAATTCTGGTGTCGTTAAGGTCTACAAAGAATTAGCGCACAACTTTAGAACCAACAGTGGTGCTCGTCAAGGCTATCCACTTTCCCCATTTTTGTTTAATTTTGTAATCGAATCTGTTGTGAATAACACTTTTCCATGCAAGTGTTGAAGTTCTCCCGGGCCGTAAACTAGTCGATCTTGAATATGCATACGATATCGTACTGTTATTTGACAATCGTGATTCTGCTCAGGCCAATTTCGAATAGATTGGAGACGTTTTGGATCTGACAACAAGTGCTCCTCTTTAGAAAAACAAATTAGTCTCCATTAACTTCGTTGGCTCGTTCACGTTTTGCGCATGCCCTCAATTCGTTTACCCAGTAGTGCTATTTTCTCTCATCCAGCGCCAGATTGACGTAAGAAACAAGGTGGGCAAATTTTGACAGGGCAGAAACAATTGAAGTTCCATCCAAATTTGGAAGTATGGGATTCATTTGTCTACCTGCATGGGGAGCATGTGCGTATTATTGTTCATGGTTGGAATCCCTGCGTTATAAGGCACCGATTCGAGCTCAGTTGTGATCCTTTGTCCGATTTCTAGCATGATTTTCTTTGTAATTGTCTTTTCTTAGTTGGGCAGAGATAGTTGCGAGGTTTGGTTGTGTTTATGAGGCGATAAAGGGAAACCCATAAGGAAGCTGTATTGCCTGGTTGCCTTGTTCTAAAGCCGGCTTATCTGTGACAGTGGCATAGCTTCATAGCCCTGGATGAGATAGAGCAATGCTTTATAGCCATGATTTTATTTATTACATGTTTTACAGCGCTGTTTTTGTAATATATTATTTGTTAATTTTGACAGAAAAAAAGCCAAGACAGCTTCGAGCTCCATTCCCAGAAAATTCCGAGGAACCTGTTTTGAACGAAATGTTGAAACTGGCTATCGGCCATCCTGTACGTAAGACGATAATGTTTACGTTTTTCTTAAAATTATAAATGGTTAAATTTTGTAATTAAAGAATCATTGATTGCGCGGGCGGTAAAAACAATTATTTACTTCAAGGCTGCGAACATTAATCCCATTATATGTATAATTGTCGGTACGCGATGCGTATACAAATGTATATGTAATCGTGTTTATAATGTTCAGAACGTTGATTTAAATAATGATAAATAGTTTTGTCTATTATTTTTTATGTCTCATTTTATGTACTGAGGACATTTCACAAATAATATTCAACTTTCCACTGAAAATATATCGTATATTTTCCGAATATTATTAGAAAATTATGCTCATAACCAAGGCAAAATTGGAAACTTCGCCTTACAGTTTACACAGTGTGACAAATCCAGTATGTTATATTGTAGGTTTCTTTACAATTATCCTTTAGATCATACTATTAAACAATAATTGATTACGCGCGTGGCGGTAACAATTCTTTAAATCAAGTTTGCGAGCTTGAAGTAAATACCAATCCCATTGTATTTAACCAGTCGTCGAACGACTTAACAAAACTATCGCCAGTCGCACGCGCTGACGCGTTTCGACCTTCCATGATTATCATCAGAGTACGACGGCAAACTGAATAGCGAGAATCACACCGAATTGCATATATATGGAAAGCAAAATTAGATAATTGTCTCTCGCCTCTAGTAGTCGCGCATACATTTTACTCGACTCAAAATGTCGGCAGCACGATTTCTATGCAGTCACGAACATAAATGGTTTGCGGCCTTCGCCGCAGAAATTTATAGGCTATACAGTTAAAAAAACATTGATTGCGAGGGTGGTGATAACAATTCTTTAAATAAAGTTTGCGAGCTGTAAGTAAGCACCAATCCCATTGGATTCAACTATTCGTCGAACAACATAGCAAAACTGCGACATTTCCTGTCGAGTACAATGTATACGAGACTACTAGATGTGAGAGCCGCATATCTAATTTTGCTATCTATATATATGAAATTCTGATTTATCCTGGCATGTCAGTTTGCCATTATACTCTGATGATGATCAAGGAAGGTCGAAACGCGTCAGTGCGTTGCGGCTGGCGGTAGTTTTGTTATGTTGTTCGACGACTGGTTAAATACATTGGGATTGGTGTTTACTTCAAGCTCGCAAACTTGAGTTAAAGAATTGTTACCACCACTCGCGCAAACTCTTTTTTAAATTGTGGATCTATTAGAGGTCCATTTACGTGCTGTCTGAATAAAATCGTCCATCGATATTGTCCTGATGGGCTGACAAGTGGAAGGAAGTTTTCGCGCCAGGGAACGAGAAGCTTATTAAAATTTCTTCGCACAAGGTTTCGTGAGATTTAATACACAGCAAAAGAAGAAAAATTATTTGTTTCAATTATGTATAAGTTTTACTTGCCGAGGCCCATTTCAGCTCGAATAGCACCAGAATCATATGCAAAATTCGGAATTAACAAAAATCATACTCGTTTACTCATGCATTTCGTACTTAGTGACGACTTAACGTTAGGAGCTGGTATTTCGCCAAAAACCCACTGTGTTTGGTCAAGAAATGTGCAACAGATGAACGGTGCAATCTCCTATGAGGAAGTGTATTTAGGCAGTAGTTGACCCAAATTCAAACAGTCTTTGATATTGCAATCTCACAGTCAGCTCACTACATATGATATGTACCTTCCTGAACAGCTGATACACAATGCCATATATTATGGAATCGATGAACATCAGTTCTTAAATTTCTGTGGTAGCCATAACATCATGTTATATATTGCGAGCTTTAATAATTATGCAGTTATGTATTAGGTATTGCGTATTTCGTAACAAGTTAGCTCAAATAGCACAAGAAGGATAAACCATAGTAAGCATGAACAGAAATTAAACATGCGTTTCGTGGTAACAGGCGACTCATCAGTAGGATTCAGCTAGTACGACGGTCTTGGCTGGTCATTTACCTAACATGTTATCGTGATATCGACAGAAACCTTCTTTTATAGTTTTTTTGCCGTTCCTTTATTATTGTTTTTATTTCTAATCTTGTTAAGTTTCGCAATTTTGTTGCTCGTTTTGTAGAGGCAGTCCGGAGCGCCAGATCGAAGTGTGCTCTCCGAAGGAAATTTTTTTGAGTTAAGTCCAGACACGTTTGCTCAAATCACGATGGTTCGTCTTGTTTTGATGACAGACTGCTTGATGGTTGCCTTTCCATTACATAATGTGTACGTCATCTGAGTTAGTTGAATTCATTTTTTTTGTTTTTGTAAACCTAATGATCTTTTGTGCAGTTTATAAATTTGCAAAGATATTTTATTTTCTAATCTTAGAATTAAAATATTTGTTTTAAAAATCATCACTAGAAATTCACGAGTCTCGTAGATAGATTATTGGCGATTCTGTTTCTCCTAATGAGAATAAAATAAGTTTATTATTAACGGGGCTTTCAGCCTAATGTTTTTTAATGAATTAGTTCTAAGGAAACATATGTAATCAATAATTTCGTTCCGGTAGCCAATTGTCTAAGATGTAATGTTTTTTAATGAAAGTGTCAATTTATATAGATGTATAAGCAAATTTAACATTTATTAATTGTTTTTATGCTACAAATATTAATTAACTAAAACGAGCTAAATCTTTTCAAATAATAAAATGTGAGTTAAACATTAAAAAACAACTTTATTTGCATCTTTTTCTCTGTCTCTCTTTGTGGAATCAAGATATTAATGAACTAAGCATAGGACAGTTTTTATGAGAATTATTTACTGAATACTTTGTAGAACTCGTCATTTCGTCCCTTTATGCAGTTCTCAATAAATTCATGTTTAAATTTTTTAGAAAAAATAATTATTTACATAAAAATCACATCAAACCATTTCAGTCTCTACATCGGGCTACTGTTGGAGACGCGAAAGGTCGCTCTTGTCTACATTTCAAATTTCGACTGCCATCGAGTTGACCGACCGGAATTTCATATTTATTTTCCAAAGGCGACAAATTGGATCTCTAAACTGCTTATAATTTTTTCTAATCAGTTTTATTCTTTGAAAGGCTTGGAGCCTTTGAATTTCGGGCCGAAAATCTTATTTCCAGGCTGGAAGTAGGCTCACTAGTTTCAGTAATTTGCAACAGCCTGACTGCCGTTGTAGATAATGTATTCGGTCATTATTGATTTTACAAAAATTTACGCTTTGTTCTAACTACGCATGTGGTATACCAAATTAGTGTGATGTCAGCTTTAGAGACAACGAATGAGTATACATCGGCAGCTTACGATCTTTTGTAATCTGAACTATATAAATTTGTGAAATGATCGTACTTTTGATTGTTTTTCGCATGCTAGATTTCAGTTCTGTCGAACCATCAACTTAATCAATTAAGAATATACCTAATAAGCCCAAGTCAAACCTTTGCTTTACCAAATGTTTTGTGTTATGTTAAAAGAGAAATACATGTAGATTTGGTACTTTTCAAGGTGAATCGCTTAATTTATACAATGTTGCGGAAAATGTAATATTTTAGATCTGGGCCGGTCAGGTTTCGAACACAGTGTGTTTACGATCTTGACCAGGTATTGGTGATTAATTTGCGCAATCACGCAAGGAAGGCGTCAGTTCCGCATTCTTTCAAACTTCTTGTTGGTGAGGAGACTCGTGTTTTTCAAGCCGAATCAGCCACAGAAAAGGTAGGCATGAAGATTAAAATATAGCTAAATCTTAATTTTTAAAATCATTATTAGACAACATGTTCCCAATTTTTGAGTATGTGCATTTTGCAAATTCACGATGTGCTATCAGCTTTTTTCTGTTTTAGAAACTTTTTTAACACACTGCCCAGCTAATCCCGATGGGTGGCTACAACTGTGTGAAACAATGGCCAGCTATCTCGTGAGCGGCTCTATTTTTCGAAAGATCGATTTCTTAACCACACTAAACTTCCCTCCTTACTAACCAGGAGGCACTTTATGGGGTCAAATCTTCAAAAATTTAACGGCACATGTATGCAGTGAGGAGGCATAGTTAATTTTGTATTATCGGCATATGCTCTTTTAGAATGTACTGTGCGAGGACCTAAATCTTCTTTGAAAATTTAAAATGGCGCTATAGACCTATTGCATGTAAACCGATTGTCTGTTTCGCTGGTCCAAGTGAGGAATTTTGTTTGATGGTTTAGTTCAGCACCATATCCTTTGAGTCATTCGCTGTGCTGTAAGTCTATCTAAGTTGTGTGAAGTATTAAAAATAATTACTATCGGTCTAGCAATCCCAGGGCGACTGTATGGTTAAAGAATATTTTTTATGTGTAAGAAGTTACTTACGTTACCGGTTGCCTTAATGGATGACATTCAAATATAGCATTATCTAAAAGTGATGCTTGTTCATATCCGACTGTATTCATTTTTTCGTAACGGTAGAATATAACAATGTTCAGCGTGGATTGCTATGGGATTTGTAATATTAAATCAAGTCACTTCCGAAGATATCAGCACACGATTCCGCCCTGAAATGCGGTGAGCCCTAACTGGTCCTGCCAACTTCGCAATATCGAGCGAGTATTTTCCTGTTTCCAATGGAAGACATTGACCGTGCGCAAATCTGGTTATTTCTGCCATAATGGCTCTTCAGTATGGCTTCAAGTGACGTGAGCGTGTATGCATATTCAGAAGTCCCGTAGCAACCATAGTCCAATGATGAAATACGGTTAATTATGCCTTATTAGATTTTTTATATGGCCATCAAGAGACGCGTGTGCGAATAAGAATAAGACATGTCCCAGTGCCTAAAATCCAGAAAATTATTTTTTTGTGTTTTGTGAATGGCTATCAATAGAAACGTTTGTGAGTAATCATTTTGAGGAGTCTAGTAGAAGACAAGGCTCAGTTCGGAGGTTTGGTTAATTCTGCCTTATTGTCTATTGTGTATAGCCATCAAGAGAGACGTTTGAGAGTAATAATTTTCATGAATCAAGTAAAAGACATGGTCCAGTTTGGAGGTTTGTTTAATTCTGCCTTTTATGCTCTTCTGTATTGCTATCAAAAGACACGTTAGCGAGTATGCATTAGGTGTTGCGATTTATTACCGCGAAATGTGATAACTGATATCGATCAAGGCCAGAGTGCATGGATTTACTGGAGTTACAGGTGTTCAGAAATAGTTGAAATTCTCAATTTCGGTGAACTATAGCATACATTGAAATCCATAATGTTGGTACCATGTACCGACTCAGCAACCATAGTGTTAGTACCATGTACTTTTTCAGTACTGACACAATAGCCATAGTGTTGGTATCCTTTACAGACTCGATATATATATATATATATATATATATATATATATATATTATAGATTGTGTTAGCGTTGAAGTCATATTGTCGAAACTTTTTATGTTGTTAGCTTTACTACTGTAGGTTTACACATTCGTCTAGGAGACTGCACCGTCCTATTATCCCACATTCCTCACCCAAATATATAGTGGTTAAAGGGAGTGACACTTGCTCCTACTGGTGAGACGCCAGTTAGCACGAAACGAATGTGCATGAGATTATAGTTACCGTTCATGCTCTCTTTGGTTTATCCTTCTGGTCACAATTGAACTAAGTTGTTGCTAGGTTCGCAACACCTAATACATACTTGCATATATATTAGTTCTCCGCAACAAACCTTATCTAAAGTTAGCGAGTAATCATTTTTAAGAGTCTAGTAGAAGGTAAGTTCCAGCGCGGAAATATAATTGATTCTGCATTATTGGCTCTTCTTTATTTCTTTAAAGAGATACTTGAGATAATAAACGTTTTCAGTATTTCGGTAGACAGTATGTTGCAGTAAAAAGATTTGGTTACTTCTGCTGTATGGGCTCTTCTGTATTCTCGTCAAGTGACGTGAGCGAGTAAGCATTTTCAAAAATCTAGTAGAAGAAAATTTACTGTGCGTAGACCTTGTTAATTCTGCCTTATTGGCTCTTCTGTATTGGCATCAAGTGACATGTGAACGAATAACATTTCCAGTCAAGTTCAATGTATGCGAGACTGCTAGAGGTGAGAGCCGTATATCTAAATTTGATTTCCATATATATTCAATGCGGTTTGATCCTCGATAGCCAGTTTGCCGTCGTACTCTGATGATGATCAAGGAAGGTCGAAACGCGTCAGTGCGTTGCGGCTGGCGGTAGTTTTGTTATATTGTTCGACGACTGGTTAAATACATTGGGATTGGTGTTTACTTCAAGCTCGCAAACTTGATTTAAAATTGTTACCACCACCCGCGCAAACAATTATTGTTAAATTGTATTGCCTATATATGTATATGTGGCGAAAGCTACAAACAGTTTATGTTCGTGACTGCATAGAAATTGTGCAGCCGACATTTCCAGTCAAGTTCAATGTATGCGAGACTGCTAGATGTGAGAGCCGTATATCTAAATTTGATTTCCATATATATTCAATGCGGTTTGATCATGGTTAAATACATTGGGATTGGTGTTTACTTAAACTCATAAACAGTTGAATCATTTTCAGTATTTTGGTAGAAATCAAGATTCAGTGCAAAGATTTGAATCATTCTGCTTTATTGCTCTTCTGCATTTCGATCAAAGAACATGCGAGAAAGTAAACATTTTCAAGTAGAAAATAATGTCCAGTGTGGAATGCTGCTTAATTCTGCCTTTTTAGCTTATTTGTGGCAAAGATGCGTGTGCGGTTAATAATTTTCAGGAGTCTAGCAGCAGACGATGCATTGGACAGATTTGGTTAATTCTGCCTTATTGGCGCTCTTTTATTTCCATCAAGTGACATGTGACCAAGTAAGCATTTTCAGGGTTCTAGTAGAAGAAAATGTCCAGTGCAGAGGTCTGGTTAATTCTGTCTAATTGTCTCCTCTGTATGGAGTCGTAATTTTCAGGAATCCAGTAGAACAAATTTCCAGTTCGGAGGTCTGGTTAATTCTGCCTTATCATCTCTTATGTTTGGCCATCGAGACTCGTGGGCGTGTATGATTTTCAGGAGTCAAGTCGATGAAAAGTTCCAGTTCGGAGGTCTGGCTCATTCTTCCTTATTGGCTGTTCTACATGACCATCGAGACACGTGGGGTGCTTGCGTTTTCAGGAGCTTATTAGAAAACTTTCGGCGATGCGGATTTCTGGTTAATTCTGAACTATTGCCACTTCTGTATGGCAATCATAAGACGTGAGCGCGTAAGCTATTTGAGAAGTCTAGTAGAAGCTTCATTGTGTAGATTTTGTTTATTGTTCGTCGTTGGCTCTTGTGTATTGCCATCGAAAGACATGTGAGCGTGTAAATATATTCTGGAGACTAGCTGTCTAGTAGAAAGGAATGTCCAGTTCGGTGGTTTGGGTTATTCTGCATTATTGACACTTGAGCGTGTAAGTATTTCAGGAATCTAATAGAAATCTAGATCCAGTACGGAGATCTGGTTTTTTTCCTTATTGTTTCTCTTAAAGTCCGCTGTGCTGGAGTCCTGAATCCTAATCTAAGTATGCATTTAGGTAAGTTTTCATTTTGTTAAAATAGTATTTTAAATTTGTAAACATATCAGAATAATAAGAAATTTGTGTGTGAAATTTTATTTCATATTCGTATTTTTCACGTGTTATGAAAAGTAATGTCTTTCTGTTTTTAAATGCTTTAGTACCTGAATGGATAATATTTCTTATTTGTCGCTCTAAACGAAGATTTGCTTATAATCGAAGCTTCATTTTATCAGATATAAGAACCTTTTCTATCGAATATTCTTCTCAAGTATCTACTTAATGGTATGTATGAAAATTATTGTTCGTATTGATTTTTTGTTTGTGAGAAGCTACAATCCAAATTTGCGAAGCTCTCCTGCACTGTCCGTTACTTCATATATTAGATTTAGATAAACAAAGGAGATCTCAAACGAACGGGAGACGTAAAACGAATGTAGAGCAGGTACGCACTACTCTGCTGTTGTTTTTGTTGTTGATTATACTTTAGTTTTGCTGACATAAGCCAAATCTTTCTAGATTTTGCGAAGCAATCAGGAAGTATTAACAAAACAATAGTGAAGTCGCATCGAGCCGGAGTACGATATATTTTAGTTAACATTTTGAAAAATATCGCGCCAACCAAAATATGTATGCCTGCTGGCATCTACTAGCTCTGTGAGAAGGGGGAGGAGGAATAAGTAAAGAATTAAGAGATGCGAACTCCCTAATCCTAGAATGCATTTTCCTTATCCCCTAGGTATATACTTCTGGTAATCTTCGATAGCCGCAGTGGATAGACAGCTTTGGAGTCCTCTCTGCGGCAGACTGAGGCCACCATTTATGTTTCCTATTATCCTTTGAAGGTAGGCGACAGTGGGTTTAACATCGTTCACACAGCTATCACTTGTTGGTTTTGTGACATTGAGACTTGGATATATCATGATAGTATATTGGGACTTTTTATTGTGATTAGTCTTCTATTTTATTACATCAAATTGTATTTTATTTGCCGCTATTCAGAGTTTTTTTCAGTCTTCAAAGACTCGAGCTGCGAAACTGGTTGTAAGTTGTATTTAAATTGCACGCACCCACGTGTGAAATTTGGAGTGTCATTCTTCTTTAATTTGAACAAGTACAACTCTGTGCAATAGCGCTGTTTACCTGGTGCTGTGTGTGTTTTTTCCATTGTAGCATTCACACAAAAATCAGAATTCGATTACCTTGATTTCCAATTTTACTTTTTATACTTTTAATATTGTCACTGGTTTGTACAAATATGCTTTCAATTTTGTGTGTTGTGGCTTATTGCATGCACCTGAACCACTACAAGGGGCTGTTGACCTGCCTTTTAGTTAGCGATTTCAAAAAATGCACCTGAGTCTATTGACTGCACAAGTTTACCTTCGTAATGTTTATGCACGCAGTGTCTTCCTTACTAAGACTCCTTTCTTGTTTTAGATAAATAAAGTTCACTTACTTCAAAAGGCACCATTCCTTAATTTAATTTGACTATTAGTTCAGTATTGTGTATCCACCTTGTGATAATTTTACATGTTTCTAGACCCTTTGGTCACGTATAAAATAGTCTGACGATGGCTAAACAGCTATATATACTTTAAAATGTTATTGACAGCTTAATCTCGGCACTCTCATCTAACAGCTACGGACGGCGAAAAAGTGTAAAACACGTGGTTATTACTTATTTGTCGATGGAAAACTTGATTCAATATAATACATTACACCAACCCCCCATTGAATAATTGCTAATTTAAATATATTCACTAAGTTAGATAAAGTTGTCTTAAAATTTGCTTCGTTTCAGATATGGTATACGCGAAATTTTATATTTTTCCAAATTCAGGTTTATGCAGATGCTCATTTAAAAAAACTATTTTTAAATATCTCAATTTAAATTAAACTTCTTCAGTCGAATTTCCGTTGCTGTATGCCGAGTGAAATCGTATTTTCTGGCTTGTAATGTGCACTAATTGTGTTTTTAAGCCTAACGTCTGGCATAGAACTTGCAATAACTGTCGCATTTCAACCTGCCTTGGTCACCTTCTAAGCAAGATGAAACGGAAAATAAACCTTAGTGCTTAAAAAAAGATGATATATTATAACAATATTTGATCTTGGTAGTTTGTTTTCTTCCGTGCTATTA
>JAQBSW010008436.1:0-34146 GCA_029291075.1 Eudiplozoon nipponicum
TACATACATACATTTGCCATTATAAACTAAGCTATTCATCCAGTAGATTGATTTCGTCCCGATTAGGAACACTTCATGTATTCAACGAACATTGGTTGATGACATTTATTATAATCAAGTTTGCGAACTTTATATTAACACCTGACCCATTAAGTACTTACATTTTGTCATTATAAACTAAGAATTGTATGGTGTAATTCATCCAGTAGACCAGTTTCGTTCTTATTGGGAACTCATCACGTACTGACCAGAATTTGCCGCGATGAGGGCTCGAACCTGGGCACGTCTGCTTCGAACCTGGTGTTCTAACCACTGAGTCACCCTGCCGCACACTACACATAATTTTCAGTCATATACTAACTCATGTAAATCGGTTAGTTTTCTCTCTTTTTATGTGGAGCTCATATGACGTCTATTTAGACTCAGTTCCAAATAACCATCCAAAATTTGTCATTACTGAATAAACACCACACTAGATGGGGAAGTGGTATTAACATGTACATTTATATAATTCAAAGAGCATTTGTTGCGCGGGCGTTTAATTATATAAATGTTCATTTCAATACCGAGTCCTCATCTAGCCTGGTGTCTGTTCTAAAAAGAGAAAAAACTAACCGAATTACATTAGTTAGTATATGACTTTACGTAATGTTCAGAATTTTCTACGGGACGGGCTGTTTAAAATGTTCTTCTTCCGTAGGCTAGATTCGATCTACTTTAATCAGTCAATTTTATACATTCCGATTTTTATAGTTATGCGGCGGTGAAGCATAGGTTGTTTTTACTGATGCCATAATGTTTATTATGATAATAGTAATGATACAGGCAGTATTGATATATGACAAGAGGCACAAAATCAAGGCAGCTTAACACATAACATGGTTGTTTTATATAGCTAAATGAGAAAATCTCATTTATTAAAGGTCCTCGTCGAATAGAAAAATGCAAGCCTATCATAATATCCAACTAGTGTGGAGCATATAGTTTTTGAACTAATTAATTAAATTTGTTTGTCGACATTTTAACGAACGCGTTTATGTCACCTAGATGGGCTACAATGATCTTCATTTTATGGAAGGTGTGCCTGTATCCCTTTAGCCACCGGAAATGTTTATGACAATGTGGCATTAGGACTAGTCAGTGACCGGCATTTTCCACGTGGGAAATCTCTATTAATTCAGGCCAACAACCTAACAGTAATACATGCTTTCCTGGCGGGCTAATTTTACACTTCTATTTGCTCTGTCTTCCTCAAATATAACAAAATGTTTCGGTAAAAAACCTATGGTTAATAAGACATTCCCAGGTTCTGCATACCAAATGCTGGCATTAACGGCATTTGGTCTGTTTGCGTTATGTGCAGTAGATAGACTGAACCACTCGAACATCCCGTCGCTAGTCGATGATACGTCTGACCCATACTCGGCGCAAACGAGACATCTTGAACACCCAGCTCTCGTGACAGCAGCTCTGGTAAGACTTCACTTGTGAACGACCAGGCCAGTCGACCACCCGAGGAATGTTGTACGTTTCTGGTTGATGCTTTTGTTGCAGCATCACCTGTGGCGTTGGCTGTAGTGGTGAGGCCACCTTCGTGTGCATTATTTGGATGTACTCCCGACTGGCTGTTCATATTGGCCCCTGCAGTTTTCCGAATTAAGGAAAAGTAACAACAATAGTAAATAGATAATAGTAAGACCAGATGACGGTGATTTCATTGTCTTATATTATGGAAACGAAGTAAAAAATAGTATTTTCATAAAATATTGAACATTTTAAAAAGACGTTCAACTGCTCAGAAATTAACAGAACCAGGCGCACTATATCTTAAATTGTCAAGCCTAGAACACACATAGGATTAAAAAGTCCAGCCTTCACGGTAAAAGATGATTACACGGACTATAAAAATTAGGTAATTTAAATATCTAGTCAACACACATAGGTCTAAGCGATAGCACCTTCTTGTGATGCTGTGATGCAATGTCGGTTTCTATTAGAAAGTAGACAAAAACATGGAATGTAGGCCACAATGGGATCATTTGTGCTGTTGTTAGCACGTCTTCATAGTTCTTTATGGAAGAACACACATTATTAGGTACGAAATGCCAACATATCAATAATTTTGATTCAAAAACTGATATTTGTTGTACAAATAAACGGAGATCTGTCTACCACAGGAAAGACTCCATTACCGCTTATGGCCATAAAGCTTCCAACAGACCCACTACAGAGCCAACAACGACACGATGCTGTCCACTGTGCAAGTTTCAGCGACAAACAACTCCGTGGTTGAGGAGGTAACGTCGTCAGCTTCCGTTCTCGATATTTTACCTGTAGTTAGTGCATTTACGGATGGCAAATTATGGAAGCGCACGATGGAATCGATTCGAGCTCGTAATTTTCACGATGGACACTTGAATATATTTAGTATCAGACAGGTTCTCAATAACACAATCGGTACTGCCTTCGATGTATTATATATTCTTTTGTGCAAATTAAGACCATCAAAGCAAAATTAAAAGTTTAGTGTCATCAGGGAAATGTAAATTTTCTATGATTGGCTGGATTAGGAAAGTTTAAATCAAATTGGCACAGCGTCATAAGGTATAACAGCAACGTAAGTAGAGCATTTGGACACACCGATACAAGTTTTACTGCTTGACTTTGCTACACAAACCAAGCCAATTTGAATTACACTCTTTGGTTGACAGTGATTATGAGAAATTTCAGTGAGGCTAACTTGAGTTGATGAAGTTTAAACTAGCCCCTCCACATATTAACTGGTTTCGACACGAAAGTTAACAACATGCGGGAAAAAGGCTATCGATACGTTTTTTTAAACAATTTAATGCGCTCGACTCCCGTTAAGGCATAAACAGAATTCGTGTGCGTAATCATGGCGTTTTTATAAATATTACGCAAACTGTGTCTTCATTATGAAGCAGCCTTCAGTTGGAGATTGCACAACTAGCCAAAACCAAGCGAAGCGTGATCTGTTAGTTGAAAATTAAACGTTTTCTCCAGGTTTTCATAAAGCCTACTACAACTTTGAATTTGGTCACCAGGCAATTGATGATATTGATAGTAGGTTACCTTAGATAGCATGCAACTAAATAATGGGCAGTACCAGTAAAAGAATGGATCCACTACATGCAGGCTGGGCTTTTGTTGATAAAGGCTGTTCAAGACGCATATCCTATGAGTTTAATTGAATAAACCGAGATTATCCTCGTTATACAATTCATATAGCGATTAGCAAGTAGCATAGGACCCGGTGCTACTGGCGGTAGTTCTGTAATGTTGTTCGACGACTGGTTAAATAAAATGAGATTGGTGTTTACTTCAAGCTCGTAATCAACTATTGTTTAATAGGACCCGTCCGTCGCATAGATGGAGTCTACGTGCGCATCATAGTTCTTAGTTGTAAGCCCTGTGTGATATGGTGTCAAGTCGAGCAGATTTCTAGAATAATCATCTTTGTAACTTTCATTTCTTAGTTGTACAGAGTTAGCTGCGAGGTTTAGTCGTGTTTATGGCGCGATACAATGGAAACCGCAAGGACGCTGAATTGTCGATGTTGCATTGCCTTAAAGCTGACATGGCCATGATGTCGTTGCGTAGAGGCCTAAACTGCTTCACTTCTGTTTGTTATTTAGGTTGATACTTATAGTAATTAGGCCCTCCCCCTCATAAATCACAATCCATTAGTACTATTGTTCCCAAATTATTACTTATGCTGTTATTAATGAAACTGTTTCATTTTGCAATTTTTCGTATTTGTTTTCCTAATGTAGTTTTTTTAATTAATTTACTCTTTTTCCTCCCATGGCAGTGAAGCATCAGTTACTAAATAATTTTTATTGCTGTCCGTGATGAAAATGAGTCTATTAGTTTTAAGTTTCATTGAGAACGTAAAGATAACTATGAATTTAGAATGTCGGTTTAAAAAAATTACCGAAAATATGTCAGTTACTTGCGCACATACTACTTGAAAAATTTGGTCTGTAATAATACACTTCCAAAATCTCGCTGATATTGCACTTGAGAACACATACATTTATACGTAAATATACACACACACACACACATATATATATATATATATATATATATATATATATATATATATACATATATGCATACACATATAAATAAATAAATCAATATATACCAAAATACATACATACGTACAGTACTACATATAGAAACATATACATGCATACATACATACAATAAATATATTCATACATATATACTTTCATACATGTATAAATACACACATACGTGAAAACATATGTACTAACATATACATAAGTACATCCATACAAACATGCTTACATGCATACATACATACATACAAACATACATACATGCATACATACATACATACATAAATAAATACAGACATACATACATACATACATGCATACATACATAGATACATGCATACATACATACATACATACATACATACATACATACATACATACATACATACTTACATGCTTACACACATACAAACAGACAAATATACATACATACATACATACATACATACATACATACATACATACATACATACATACATACATACATACATACATACATACATACATACATACATACATAATATATATATATATATACATACACACAAATATACATACATACATACATACATACATAGATACATACATACATACATACATACATACATACATACATACATACATACATACATACATACATACATACATACATACATACATA
Source organism: Eudiplozoon nipponicum (assembly GCA_029291075.1). Taxonomy (NCBI): domain Eukaryota; kingdom Metazoa; phylum Platyhelminthes; class Monogenea; order Mazocraeidea; family Diplozoidae; genus Eudiplozoon; species Eudiplozoon nipponicum. The sequence goes on from JAQBSW010008436.1 coordinate 4,771, forward strand.
CATACATACATACATACATAAATGCATGCATGCATGTTTACTGCTATATTCCAACAAATATGAACGTGATACTCATAGGCCCACACGAATGAACTAATGCGGATACTACAGATTTTTTTATGTAAAACACAGCAGTATAGTTATCTAACTCTGGAAGCATAACCTTTGCAAATAGGTTATCAAAAATTACTGATTATTATGATAAACAATTGCGAAGATTACTACCAATCAAATAGAGTTATTCTTGTAAGGATTACATAAGGAATTCCCTAATACCTCCACGAGGAAAAGAGTGAATTCATCAATTATTTTACCATCGATGTAAGCCTCCTTATAGCACTAGTTACTTCTATAAAACATGGCTAGTTCTTAACGTCTTTAACTCTATTTTATTCAAGTTCAGCAGGCTTGAACACAGTCAAATCTTCCCACACACCCTGACACCTATATATATATATATATATATATATATATATATATATATATATATATATATATATTTTTTCGCTCTTCTGCGTTCCCATCTTCATTTCCTTTTCTCTCTCTCTCTCTCATCCTCTCCACCCATCTATAAATATATATACATATATAAACGTGTGTGTGTGTGTGTGTGTGAGTGCGTCAATGCGAATTCCTGCCATTTGAATGTAGGTGAATATTTTATCGTTATACGAAAGTGAAGCATAACATTTAAATGATGACGTATGCTTGTCTATTATGTGTGCTAAAATTGCTAGCGCAAGCATGAATTATCCACTTTCCATCTTTATAGGTAACACAAAAATATTATTAATGAGGGTATTGAAGTACTTGAAAGTACGAACGATAAAACGATTGAGACAGTAAAATTTAAGTTAAAAAATTATTATTATTATTATTTGTGAGTAATGGCGTTAATCATAATCTCACTGGACAAAATTTCACACACAATTATTTAAGCAGAAAAGCTATACTAAGAATATTACCTTATAGAATACGAATTTTTAAACAGTTACCTGCAGCTGTATTTGAATTAGAATGACCACTCGAGGAATTGGGCCCAGTTGGAAGTGGTTTGTGGGCATATAGAACTAAGGGACTGCGGGTTAACGGCTGATTGCCCATACTCTTGTCTGTATTGTGAAAAGGATGTTGTTCTTCTTCGAGGCCAGAGTTTGACGTAGATGATACTCCGGCTGGAGGCGAGCTTCCGACTGCAATCAATGGGTGTCCAAATCGGGACTGAAAATAGAATATAATGAGTTCTACGTTAATTGTTACAGTTAAATCAAGATAAGTGCGAAAAAATACAATAATAAAAATCTAGTGATAGAAATAGGGCACATTCCATATCCATAAAGTCTCGGGGATCTGTCTCCTGTACAATGGATTTCAGTATGGCACAGAGCCATGTGATTTATAGCCAGAAGACAAATAAAGAGGTGTCCACACTGAACATGTAGAATAATGATAAGAGCCCAACGAGTTGTTGTCGACAGTTGTCTTCGTTCTCATTTTCCATGGTTTCAATGCAGACTAACTACGCAGGTGTTGATAGACATTTGCAGAATTGTTTTGCATCATAACATGCATTAAAAAATTATATATAACTACATACATACTCAAATATATGCAAACATACCTACATATATGCGTCCATAAATACATACATACAAACATACAAAAATACAAGCATACATACATGCATACATAAGCGCAAATATATATATATATATATATATATATATATATATATATATGTGTATATATACATCCATAAATACATGCTTACAAATGCATGCAAATATAAAAACATACACGTATGTATTTTTGCATACACGCTTACACATATAAATACATTTTACATACATGGAAACGTATTTATATATATATATATATATATATATTATTTACCTACTGCGGTTGACTCCTTTGAGGATAAGCCGGCTCCAATTTCATGGAGTTTTTGGGAATTTGGTACAAGTGGTGTCCCCTCACCACTGATATATATATATATATATATATATATATATATATATATAGAGAGGAGAGAGAGAGAGAGAGAGAGAGAGAGAGAGGATAGATTTATGTGTCACACAGTAGGTTTCAAAGGATCCTATGCTCAGAAATCAGAATTCAATAGAACTTTTCACTAGTTTCTGTTTGCTACTGTTTTTAAACAAAAAGAGAGGCTAAGAAGAAAACATCCATGGTTGAGCACCAGTGGTATAGGAAAGAAGATAAATGCACTTATATAACTTTTTAAATATTATAAACGCAAGTCTATTTACACAAAGCTTCATATCTAACAACAAGTATAAATAGGGCAGTTTAAACTAATATTTCCACTTGACATATTGATTGTCAACTTAGTATGATATGAGCTTTCCATTGAAAAAGAAATCCGTATCCGGATATCGAAAATTCTGGAGAAAAAATCAGGAAGACAGCGGATGCAAATAAATCGGATCGCAACCCGACAATCAGATAAATAAAGATAGCTCTAAACTTCATGAACAAAGATAGAATATAACAAAATCTACGATATGGTCAAGGTAACCACAAAGATTTTAATTGAATAGTGTCAGGATTATCGCGAAAAGAGATAACTGTTAACGATCAAGGCCTGAGTGAATGGATTTGCTGGAGTAACAGGTGTTCAGTGGTAAATATAATTCTCAATGTTTGTGAAATTAGGCATATCTTGAAATCTATTTTGTTGGCACAATGAACTTAGTTTTGATACCATCTACCATATAAGGCAACAATAATGTTGGTATCATGTATCGACTCAACAACCGGTGTTAGCGACATTTACAGGCTTGGTAAACAATTTATTTAGTGAGCTGGCTTTGAAGTCGCACTGTCGAAGACATTATATTAAGTTAGTTCCACTACTGTTGATATGCACATTAGTATAGAAGATTGTACCGTCCACACCCAAATATATACTGAGTAAATGACGCAATCTCGACTCCTACTGATGAGTCGCCAGTAAGCACGAAACGAATGTGAACATTAGATTGTATCATACTGACTTAGGTTTATCCCTCTGGTCAAATTTGAACAAATGTGTTACTCGGTGCGCAACACATAATACATAATTAGGTATATTCGTATTTGGAACCATTAAAATATTGAAAATAAATAACTCTAAATCAGCTAAACAGTGGTTTCCCGAACAATCAAACACATAAAGCAGAAGTAACCAAACTTGTCTTACGTAAAACGTTTACCAATATTTTCACACAAAATTTTTCTCATGCAGGTTTTGATTTAACATTTAAACTAAATATAGTTTAAGATTAGTAACTTTTTATAGAGCCTCACTTAATTCGAGCATATTTTACAACTTCCTGTGGATTTTATTATAAGATATTTGCAGCACCGAGTGTTCCATTACCGCAAAAAATTAATCACATTCGTGTCATATTTATTAAAAGGAATAAAGGATAAATTGATATCAAGTTAGTAAACGAATTCAAATAAAATGGCGTCGGTTATAGTTAATCGGGGTACGATCGTGAAGGAAATTGCACGGATTCAGTGGCGAAGGGGATCACTTGCAAGCCTCTATACAAAATGATACATGGTTTGAGACCTGGCAACAAATATTCTGGCTGCTACTGAGGATTGTCTGAAAAGGAATAAGCCGGTCTAATATATGTTTTATTTTCTCTGGTTACATTTTTTTGTTTATTCTAAAACAGTATGATATATTTTTTTTTTTTAAAAATATATATATATCGTATTTCAAGTAAATATTTTTTACTTAAGAGAAAACAAGATTATAATTTATATATGGTATTTTATTTTTCAACCATTTGACAATCGGATGACAAAATTGGTTGAATAATTGAGGTCCTAATTTTAATACGAAACGAAAAGAAAAGTTACTGTAACATATTTTACGAAAATTTTCATGTAAATATTTAAAGCTACAACTCTTAATTTCATTTGGCTTTTCTCAAGCATATATTAGGGTTACATCTGGATGTGGAAACATACCTGAGACCACGCTAAGCACGAACCAACCATTTTCGTGAAGATTTCACACTGCAATGTCCACTGGCTAATGTTCATTACATCCTGTTGATTGACATTGATAGAAAAGGTTAAAAATCACTAAGATTAATAAAAATAAAACAGCTTTCTCTTACTAATAAACATTTTATTTAAAATGTTCGCTTGGTCCGGTGGCATAGGATAGAAACATTCTGGTTTTGCATAAAAAATAAATGAAATTACAAGAAAATAGCACCTACAATAAGATAAACAATAGTAAATGCTAAACAAATGAGCATTCAAACTCGATCTGGCGAAATAAACCTTATGGGTTAAAGACAGAATTCGTGCGGACGCTTAATGATGTCGACACATATTATCCATGACTAGCCGGGAACCAAAATATGTTTTGGTTTTATTTCTAAAACATAATTTTATAGACATCTTCGTAAGTTGTGAGGATATAGACGTTTTTAATTACACATTTATAGACGTTGCTATACATGATGTGTATACTGTTATATTATTTTTCCATACGACCTTTTATAATATTCGGTATACCTTTTCCATGGGAAATGGGAAGAAGAAATTTCTTCGTAAAATACGTATTTGGTTGCAAAGTAAGCATTAACTTCATTTTTAAGCCAGTCACAAAACATAGTAAAGAATTTCCATAAAAACTAGCCAGCGCGTTTACTTCCATACAATGAACTCAAGTATAGCCTAGGACTATATGGTGAAAAACAAAACCTGTCATTAAGTCACACGAGTACCTACAAACGGAACTGACGATCCGTTGTGTGCACGACTGCGAGAATTACGCAACAACGATAAGGCGGTAGCACTGATGCTCTTCCCTCTTTACCTTCTCGGATGCTGGTGAATAATCGCATGACAAAGTATAACATCATTGGGTCCCATAACATATTTTAATGATAAGGTGTTGTAGGGGCCAATTACGATGTCAAGAACGCAACAATGGCTCTCTTTAAAGCTGCCATAGAATTACCCACAATGTGAAAGACTGAAACAGCAAAGGGCTCAATAAAGTTTTGGAGACAGCAGCCGATTACGAGTATTTTAATTTATTTTACTTGGAAGCGCACATTATGGGAGAAAACCGCTATTTATATTTGTACATAATTAATAAACTTTGTTGTAAGCACTAGTAGATATTCTCAATCCTCGATAGAATGAAAGTGAAAATGAATACCTTAACTAATGAGATGGGTATTATTAAGGTTTCTCTACATGAAACGGTTAGCTTTCACACTGAACGAATCCGTACAAGGAAATCAATTCACTTGGCCAAATAAAATATGTCCATATGATGACATAAAATTTTGCAGAAATTTTACCAACAGAACTGGTTAATGTCCATCGGTCATCACACAAGAAATTTCCATGCTACATACCAAAAGCTGACGATGGTCGCCATCAGAAATTTAACACACGCGAAGAAAACACATTTATCGAACACACTTCTATATATTGCCCTAATGTTCATTCATAACCTACAGGTAACGTTGAATAATGTACTAACTACCCATTATGTTGACTGCAATGCGCCAGTGTAACCCTCATGTTTCTATGCTTTTGCAACACTGCGTCCGATGATGATGACGACGGCGACTATCAGGGAGTAAAAAATAGGACATCATCCAATTATTTACACGTCTTGTACTGCACCGAATTCAGGCTCAGCCTAAATTAACGCTTTTTGACTGCATAGGCACTCGTGCAATTTGTCCCCATAAAATTTATAAATTTTTTTTTTTTTTTTTTTTTTTTTTTTTTTTTTTTTTTTTTTTTTTTTTTTTTTTTTTTTTTTTTTTTTTTTTTTTTTTTTTTTTTTTTTTTTTTTTTTTATTTAAATCAAGGTTTCGAACTTGATATAAACACCAGCTCCATTATATACCCACACATTTATCAGCATAAGCTAAGCATCGTCTAAAGAATCAAAGGTAATTCATTCAGTAGACATGTTTTGTTCATACCAAATTAATAACATTGTTAAAATAGCAGAATGCCAATATAAATTTCGTATGGCCCATAGTGTTTGGATGACCTGTACTGAGACCGCGCGATCTTACGTTCAATTGTTAATGTGGATTTAGAATAATATACATTAAATACTGAAATTAACACATGTGCAAACCTCTATAAGACAATAAGGTTTAACAGTATAACATTTAATATGAACATAAGTTAAGACATTTCTAACTAACAGTCATTGAAGAAAAATTATGTTTGCTTCATTTTCCAACTAAATACGAGCTCTCTGTAAATAATCTTTTATAGAAAGTCACATAATGTGAAATTTATATATATATATATATATATATATATATATATATATATATATATTCGGAATGGCTTGAAATAGCATAGTATAATGCAAATGCATCACAAGTTTTAAGTCTGGGGCTAAATGAATATTCTCCAATTTCCACAACCAAAACTTGAACCTAGGACAATTTGATACCGAGATATAACCTACACCAATCGAAGCCGCGCATAGCAGACAATTGTTTTGATTAGCTTTACTTTTAGGTGGATTATCATCCTTAACCCTGCAAGATAATATTTACAAACACATACATAATTTTTATTTAAATCAAAATTGCAATCTTGATATAAATAATTGTTATCACCGCTCGCGTAAACCATTTTTGGTTAAAATATACATAATCTTCTCCTACATCGTACATGTATTTCAACAAACTTAAATAAAAACAAAATGCCGAAATTTAATCGACAATGATGCATCCATCTATCGGAACACTTATGCGTACAAAAGTTAATCTATATAAATATATAAATTATGAAATAAAAGCATATTGTGAAGGCAACTATGGTCGAACTCGTAGCATCTGCAAAAAAGATATCGAATTCCATTATAACAAAACATGAATAACATGCGAATAATTTAGTGCTACTGACAATTTTCATCATTCATTCAAATTACTTACCTGTGGGCCGCATACTTCCTCCCAAATAACAATGGACTTGTCATACGAACACGTAGCGATGACCTGACCGAATTCCGGATGAGCCCATGTGACGCGCCAAACAGGACCCAGGTGATTGCGCCATCTGGCTGTGCACTTCCATTCGCCATCCGAAAGTTGATCCCAAATCTGGTGTTTGTGAGCAGCCAATTCGTATAAAAGTTTAAAAAATAGCAATTACAGATTAAAATTTGTAACGCATACCTTAAATTGGTTTTACCAAATATCAGGAGACTCTACCGCCGTCAGCAAAAGCATAAAGATTAAACCCACTGGTAAGTGTTTGCCAACACTTTGGCCGCTCATAAATAAGTGTTGGCACTAAACCAAGAGCTCCATATGTCAGTGGCCACGCAATGTGGTGTTCAAAAATTCCCACTCTGTCTTAATTTAGCCAACTCGTCTTTACAATCTACCAACTAAACTGGAACTTAAGTTCTTGCAATTTTTTGTGCAGTTAATCTAATTTTGCAAATACCGCTCTTTACAAGTTGTTCATGAAAGAAACAGCCATACCTTAGCGAAATACTTTAGTAAATATTTGGAGTGTAGGCTTATTAGACATTCGCGATGATGAAAATAGTATTTGAATATAATACTTTAAGGAAAATATGTTCATGGCCTAACAAATCGTATACGAGCATATCAACAATGTTATACCTTTATTTACGGCAATAATTATCCTTATTAATTAAACTATCAAAACTAATAGTCTAGATGGCCAAAATATTGACCACATATAGTTATTGTAAATGAGTTGGCGATGTCGGTCGCTTATCTTATAGTTATTACTGGATTCTCCATTTTCCAACGGAGAAACCATCCGGATCAAATAATACCATCGCTGACAGGACTGTCAAGGAGCCGGGTGCCCTGAGAAAATAATTTTCTTCAGCCAAGGTTGATTGGTAGGCTTTTCTATGAAAACGGTTCGATACCAAACGAAGAAACAAAATGACACTTGCGCGCTTGTCTACAGTTCAGAAATACTTTTCTAGCGCTAAATTGTAGAAGCTCTAACCGATAAATCAAATTTAAAAAAAATTCAGGTTGACTTATAATAAATAATTTAATTCGTGAACATTTTAGGTGACTAAATCAGCTATAAGCGTACTACAACAAATGAATACATTTTTACGTAAGTAAATGGAAAGAGAACAATACAAGTCTTTACAAAAGGAATAAGCAGAAAATAGAAAAAAACAACAGTATTTAAACAAAATGTCTACAACTTTCATAAAAATCGATGCATTGTAGCAACAAGGGATACGATATCTTGTTCATACTTAAATGGTGTAGTTCTCCGGTTAAATCGCCTGGGCATATTTCCGTCAACAAAAAATATGAGTAAATATAAAATGTTAAGTTATCGAGGCAGATCGTTAAAAAAATGTAAGAATATTAACTACTTGCAACAAAATAAAATTCTATGCTGCATAACAAAAAAATGCATTATATGATTTTATTTTGGGTGAGTTCGACAGAATCTAATTTGTGACTTATTGCATGGAGAATGGTAGAAAATTTCCGTACATTTTTGTTTCCCGAAGTTTCGATGGCTGTCCATTATCTTCCTTATCGGACAGTGTGCGCGTAAACAAATTTTATCGACTTCCGCAATCTCAGAAACAAAGAATTGTGAGGATCACAATGTCCAAAATCAAAAAATAAAGCAACAGTCAAACGGAAATTACCAAACTGTATGATAAGTCTTATGTAGCAAACGTATCTTAACCTAACTTCACCAAAGTTTAAAAAGTTCGGATTACGCGTTCTCTAAATTGACCCAAGTTTTTTTATGAACGATAAATTTGTACCTGCAGATTAAAGTTTAATGAAAGTGCCATTGATTCGAAAAAGTAGAAATAGTAAAATCGGGCAGCAATACTAGCATACGGCGCGGACAAAGTCGTAAATGTTAGGCGATAAAATCATACGGGGCCATGTTATCCAACGTACAAAAGAGTAAATTAGATAGAAAATAATGAAGAAGCGCTAGACTTTCGTGATTGTAATTAAAATTATTCACGCATCTAAACAAGGTCATAACAATAATTGCCGCCTAAACAAAGGAAGCCGAAACAAGTTTAATTTATTAAAAGTGAAAATTAACACGTATTGAATAAAACATCCATATATATATATATATATATATATATATATATATATATATATATATATGTGTGTGTGTGTGTGTTTGTATGTCTGTGTTCATTGTTCTTGTGGCGTCGAACGCAATATCGTCATTAATATTACAATCGCAGACGTCGCATAACCTGCTGAAGTTTCGGTGAGTAACGCGTGCTATTTAACTCAACCCACATGCACACACAAACATACGAATACACACAAACAAACAAAAGGTAGACGAACTGCAAACAATTTTATTATCACATATAATTGTGCTGTATTTTCCATTTTTGTTTGGGCAATTTAATTCCATTGTCTATGCTCATCAACGGTTTTATTACAAAAAAATCAGAAAAGGCCAAACTAAACATCAATAGAATGGTGAGTACGTTGGGCAGAATGAAATATGCACAATATGAAGGTACGCTGAAAGTCAGTTAGGCAGGCAATTACTAAGCTATATCAACATAATGCAATTAACTAGAGCTAATAAATAATACTTTTTGAGCAGCAGTACGATTTCGCATTGCTAAATCAATGCGACAATGAATGGAAATAATAAATTTTAATCAAGAAACAGGCATTCCAAATATAATTACTAAAGACAAGTGTATGTGAAAACAGGTATAGAAAGGGTGAGTATGGTTAACACATAAGCAAACAGTGTTAGGTATAACAGAATATAAAAGAAGATTTAAGTCTTTTGTAGAAATGGCCCTAAACCATTTGGAGCCACATGGCAGAACACGCCAAAACAATAAGATGGATTCCATTAATACCAGCAAAGTGAGCTGCAACTTTCCATTGAAATTTAATCTGAAAGTAGAATAATGGCACTGCAATTCACCAAAATCAAAGCCTATCAAGGAGCTTACAAATGACAGGGTCAACGAAGGCAGCCATCAGCGAAACCGATGTGAATATCACAATATGCTTTCGTGAAGGATTGCTTCGCAAATAATTTTCTTAATAACAATGTCGATACGATTGTATTCAGATGATATATTTCTAAGGATTAATGCCAAACAATTTTAAAGAACTGTAAAAAAATTAAAGAACTAGCAATGTGTTATAAAAATAAATCACAAGTTAATTCGACGCGTGCATAGGCCAGACAGATTAAATGCGTTTTAACTTGTGCATGGTAATTTTGTGGTCGGGCACTATTTGCTCTAAAACCGTATCGCACCATCAATAACAAAAGGACACATGAATAGGCAGAAATCCATGGTAATCCCACGTAAAACAGGATTCAGTAGAGACAAGATAATTTGGCCTTATTGGCATAAGCTCTTATGGAAATAATAAGAACGTAGACCTAGACCTAGGTCTAAGACAGAAAATTATGACTTAAGGAACAGAATCTCACATCAATGCGTAAAAAATCCCTGTTTATTCGAATCAGAAGATTACACGATTTCACTGCAACCACTCCTAATGCGGAGTGGAGTATTTAGATTTAGAGTTTTACTTCTCTATGTGCTGTCACCCTAGGCTGAGAAGGATCTAGATTCAAGGCGCATGTGGCAAAAGATACCTTCAGAGGTGAAAATTTGTTCGCCAAGTCTGGCACGCTTCCTCGCATTCCGTCATTATACTTTTAACAATAAGATTTCGCACCGCAGTGAAATAAAACTCGAGCCTTCACAAAATGTGGGATTGATGTCTTCAGAAAAAAGATAAGCTTAATACAATTTCTGTTGGTTTGACTACCCATTATACGTCAGTTTTTAGGCCTGAAAGTTCTATGATAACAGGTCAATCCAATAAAATATTCTGCGTCTTGTATAATCGAAAAATCAACCGTCCTGAGAGCAAAAATTTTCAGCATAATTCCATCTATTTATTATTAATATATTTAACCAAATTTTAGACAAGAAAGATCACTTTAACCAGGAAATTAAGGAATAAAATAATATATAATTTAATATGAAAACCAAATTGTGTTTCTTTTATAACATGCCAACTAATTTTCATTTTTTGACAAGCTGTTACAATTGCCATCCCCAATTAGATGACGAAGTAAACACTGTAATGACAAATTAGTTTTTCATGATATGTATAGCGGCAAATTTCATTCAACTAACTGCGTTTGCCGATATCATGCATTCCGATTAGATGCAGTAGTATGATGACAAGAATAAACTAGCGTTACCAACTGAAAAGAGATGAAGTTCAGGAGAGAACAATAATTATTTGCTATGACTGCACTTGTTGAGAGAAGTATGGCCACAATAAAAACTAATGACACAAGATATATAAGAGTTTGTCTCACAAAAACACTGGAGTGTGGAAAGATCTTCCAATTTACCAAGTACGTATGTATAGGATCTGCAGGATTGATACGCTGTGTATGTATGCATTGCATGCCAGACATAAATCGACTATCAAGCTCTAATAGTTGCTTATATATATATATATATATATATATATATATATATATATATATATATATATATAATAAAACAAGATTGAATAGATGTGAATAACAATAACAATCCTGAATTTAAAAAATCATCGGTCGACGATCAGAATAAAATGTTCGCCTTATCTTCTGAGATGCGCAAAGTAGAAAAGCTAAATCAGGCTACTGTATTTTCCTCCGCTCTTCTCCCGTCAATTTTAAAGTATAGTCTTATAGATTTTATAAATATCCTATTGCCAAATATCGAAAATAATTCAAATAAATTATTATTCATTAGGTATAAGTTAGGTTATCATTTCAGCGTATTCAGTGTGCGAAAACTAAAGCAAATTTGGCAACCACAGACTCGAGTATGTACATTGGACAAATTTGAAACTGATTTATTTTGTGTATCTGAAACTAGAATGTAGGATCCTGTAATCATTACAGAACTAGGTGCACGATACTCATATACGCGTTATTGGCTTCCAAGTTCTGGTAACATAAGATTTGTTCAAGCCAGATAATGGGGAGACGGGATTGTTTTAATCTCACGAGCTTCAGAATTTGTAGCTGAATGGATTTCTGTAAACAGCCCTCCACCGAAAGACATCCAATAAAGCCAATACTATACGCTTTAGTCAACGTTGCCCTTTCGTTTTCTGAATACACTCACATCATTTTCAGCACAGACGACATTACGGCTGCTGTCAGGTACAGCATTGATAAGTTATTTGAATGCTCAAGTTTGGCGATTTAGCAACAAAGAATCTCGTCTAGGTGGCTCAGTGATCGAAGATGATGGCAAAAGATCACTAGGTAGCTGCGCACGGCATAGATTATATTCGAGTAACACAAACATCAAACATAGTGTAATGTGTTGCACCACATGGTGTTCTTCAGATCTCGGGCACCTTTAAACGCAATAAGACCATGTAGCAATTATTTACAGATGGCGTGGTTGAATCCAGGATTGGCAGTCGTATTGGAACACATGTCAACACGAACAATAACCTTTTGCTGTATATTCGCACTCAATTAACATAAAGCGAACGTGGAAAACACCTCCAGTAAATGAAGTCCAACTCGAACAGCCGGCTTCAAAGACATATAAAGCTTTTCTAAAATTAAATTTAACTGGACATGATAGTGAAAATTCTAGACAAAAATAAGATGCGCTATGCAAAATGCAGTTGTAACTGTATTTGGGATTGTAGTTTCCCGTAGAATTAGTCAAAGCGATTCTGACAAGTCACACGAATGTTGAAATTAGGCTCCAAATTGTTGATAACACATCTAATAATAATATTCGGACAGCTATTATACACTAACTTAAGTAGAGACCAAAAGTTTGACTTGAAACCTTTTTCACCAAAAAGGCTGAAAATATGTCAGAAGCGTTCGCGTCAGATAATATATAGTGTTCATTCCAAATTAACCACACAAGAAGTCAGAGAAAAGTTATCAAAACAATAAATTATTGTAACTATAATCTAATAACTGAAAAAATGTGCATTCTGGATAAGTGAGCAGAAAACTTCAAAGATCAATACTCTTGGGCACCTACATGAACCACGATCTTCAAACGTATACCTGTGTCACCATTGTCAACCGATAAAGTCGAACAACAATCAGAATCATAAATACGGAATACATTCTTATATCTTAAACGAAACAAAGCTTCAGGTCCCGATGATTTCGATCTAACACTATTTAAGGATAGTGTCGACATAATTTGTGGATTTTAACTAATGTTTTTGTATTATGTGGAATGAAGAGACCATGTCGTTTACTTGTAGCGAGTTGAGTATAAGTCGGGTTTTCAAAAGTCAGTATTAATAAAAGGTTTACTACGATGCAGACATTCGTTTCGCGCTTACCGGTGACTCATAAGTGAGAGCGAACACTACGCCCAAAAAACCCACTATACATTATGTCAAGAAATGTGAGGAAGTCAAACGGTCCCTCATTGCATGACCAAATAGACAGTTGGTTTTGGGAGTAATGTCCAACCCTAGTGATCAATCCGCAGAAAGCACGAACCGTATTTGCACATAAGAGTATACATTTTGTTTCGGCTGTCTGTGGCAAATATCCACTATTCTACTTTAACTAATGTTATTTTTTACGCAATACCTAATTCATAACGGCTAACACATTTTGCCCCGCAACAAAATATATATATTAATTTTGCGCTTTTCTTGAAAACTTCAATTAAATTACTTGTTTGTTGAGAATTCTCTATCAAAAACGAGGCCGCACAAACACATCTGATGGTATTCCACATATTTGGCGAGAACGTTAACCACCATCTATCATATTACACTTTAACAAATAGGGGAAGCAACTAAAACTCGTCGGTTTTTATTCTGCGTAATCAGCGCCGAAAGTAATAACCTGCATATCAAGACATCATTCGATAATGACGCCAGAATAATGAAAGATGCTATCATACGAACGGGTGTCCGAGAACCGTTAGACTATGGCTTTAAGTAAATGAAGAGTTCGGAAATAACAAAACTACCGCCAGTTTTGTTATGTTGTTCGAAGACTGGTTAAATACAATGGGGTTGGTGTTTACTTCAAGCTCGCAAACTTGATTTAAAACATTGTTACCACCACCCGCGCAAACAATTATTGTTAAATTTCATTTAACTGTTTAATGTATACTTTTTACTGGTTAGTCTCATAATAGCTAACTGACCTTGGACTAGACAGGCTTATATCTATATTGTACAACCATCTAAGTGAAATTGCAGTGACTGGTTTTTAATCTACTCTTTACATGCGTCAAACTATTTGCTTTATATTTACAATATGAAATAACGTAATTCAGGATGTCATCACGTTTAAGGGTGCCGAGCAAAATAAATAAAATACATTCGCAAAAAAATCGTTCCAATATTATTTACATTACACTCAAACCACTCAATTTATTCCTATTTTCAACATTCATTAATAGCAGATTTAGCTACAGAATTTCAGTTTTGTTTGTCTCAGGGAGACCGTGATAGCTCACTAGATAAGCTGTTTTCCATTCTCTCGAACAGATAGATATCATTGTGACAAAGTAAATGGTAAAAACTTCTTAGGACAACTGAAGAATCAGAAAATTTCCTGTGTTGACTTGTGTATCATAATTAAATTGCTGAAATTATTTCAAACGAGACTTCCGTTACATTCAATTTACACTTCAAAAAAATTCTTTTTAACGGAATTGCATTGTTAGTAGGACTGGCGCAGAATTTTAAACACTTATAAAAGGTGATTGGTGACTGTTTCAAATACGCCAGCATAAATAAAATAATAATTATACAGTTTGCCAAATTTCCAAAGGTACATCGGAAACGTTAGTACAATTTTAATCAATAGAAACTCAATTAAAGTAAATAATGATGTTTTCATCATGGTATCACGTAAACGTCATAAAAGATTGCTATGCTATCCATAACCTTCTCAGAATAACCATGAATCTTTAGTTTATCCCACAAACCTGTATGTTAGTCGTATATAAGGCGTAAAATAAATCAACCAGTGTTATTTATTATAATCAAGGTTAAGAACTTGATATAAACACCAGACCCATTATGTACATACATTTGTTAGGATAAACTAAGAAGTTTATAGTGTAGAAAAGGAAATTTATCCAGTAAATTGGTTTCGTCCATATTGGGAACTAATCATGTACTAGCCACAATTTGCCCCATCTAGTGTAGTGTCTGTTCAGTAATGAAGGATTGGGCATGGGTAGTTGGAAATTCGGGTCTAAATCGATGCCATATGAGTTCCACCTAAATCGGGAAATAACTATCCGAGCTACATTATTTAGAATAAGACTGAAAATAGTGTGTAGCGTGCGGCAGGTTGGCTCAGTGGTTAGAGAATCAGATTCTGAAGCAGACGTGCCGAGATTCGAGCCCTGTTCGCAGCAAATCCTGGCCAGTACATGATAAGTTCCCAATAAGGACAAAACCGGTCTACTGGATAAATTGCCATTTCGACATTATACAATGCCAAATTTATATTGAATAGTATGTTTACTTAATGGGTCAGGCGTTTATATCTAGATCGCAACCTCGATTACAGTAATTTTTATCACCGCTCATGCAACCAATGTTCGTTTAACCAGTGCCATTGTTATAAGATAGGATAATTTTGGACACGCTTTGCAGAAAATAATAAATTCTGAATGTCTAAGCCTGTGTGAAAGCCATATGAACTTCAAAATCTTTATTACAATCTTCCATCGATTTTATGGTTTCAACACACACACACACACATACATATATATATATATATATATATATATATATATATATATATATATATATATATATATTCACGAAATAAATGGCCTTTATCCACTTTGTTATTAATGTGTTCTTTCTTCCTAATTAGAAATATACTGTGTAATATTAAAAGGCAAATGGGCATGATAAAGTATATATATATATATATATATATATATATATATATATATTTATATAAGTACACAATCCAAGCATTGCCAAAAGTAATTCCTCCATAGACCAATTTGGTTTTTATCGGAAAATCATCATTAATAGCGAGAATTATATATGTGCAGGTTTCAAGGCAAAAAAACTAACCTTGGAATATAAATATGGTTAAAGATATAAGTTGTTGATTTCGCCTTGCCCTTAGTTTACTCTGTATAGTTTCTGAGGTCTAAAGTCTTCAAGGTGGCTACTTTTCTGTGCATTGTTTAGGAAGTTCTCTCCATCGGAGAAAAATGCCATCGTTATTCATTCAATCAACTTTCATCGGTTACAATAACATTTACGGTTGTATGACAAAGAGCTATTTATTTTTAAAATTAATGTAAATTCTTTAGAATTATGAAGATTATAGCTACTTCAATTTCATCACAATCTAGCGATACATCCGAATAAACATCAATTAATGCCAAATTAAAATCGCATCACTATTAATTACCTTAATCATTTGATCACTACCCGTAGTAGCCATCCGCATGCCATAGTGATCGAATGCAATATCGTGAATCAGATCATTGTGATTGGCAGGAATAGAGCGTGTAACGAACATTAGTACGTCACTATAGTGGTTCAACAGGAATTAATCAACTTCAACAATTAAGCTGACAGGAGGCTAAAATGTTTTAAAGAAAAAGTATTTTTACTTTGATAAATATAGCACACAATTTATACGCCGCACTAGGCAGCAGTTCTTAAAAAAGTAAGCTGAAATCGTGATTAAAATTTTTAAATTGTACCATTGGAAAATTCTCCTGCTTGGAAAAGGTGGTCAACACATGTAATTTTGAATATTTTTCATAGGGATGCGGCAATGACAATTTAGTATTTTTCAAATTCCGATGCGCTGCTATCTTCGTAGACGAAGACCATAAAATTCACGTCGTGTAAAAAAATGTAATAAGATGCTAAAGATTTCAAAATGAAAGTTTATTTCGTTTATAATGATTATTTGCTACGATACACTACTAGATTTGTTTACTGGTAATGGGCCTGTCATAATATTTAATGCTAGAAAGTTTTGATGCACACGGTACAGTGAGTTTTTTCTACTAAAAGTTTTGAGGAAAAGAAAAATTTTACAACAATAAACGTCTCACAAATGAGGAAAATTTATAAAGGTTTAATCTGCCGTGGTTGAGGCAGCTGATGTTTATGAAGCGTAGAAACACAAAAACCAAGATGATGTTCAACATTTAAATATTTATCCGAGCCATACAAATATCCATCCTTGGCTAGTTTTATAGGTAATATTATAGTGAGCGTTGCCGATAAAAAATCATCATCAACAACAACATCATCATCATCATCATGCACAGCTATACAATAGCCAATAATAACTAACGTTTCACTGGCGTATAAACATAAGAAACGAAACAAAAATACAAGAAATTTTTTATAAATAACGACTAAAACAATAATTTATGCATACAAATGATCAGTGAGATTTACGAGAGAGAAGGTATCTAGTCAATAGGAGTATATATATCTAGATAACTCACAGAAGTGAAGCAATTTAAACCTCGACACAACTCTATTATGGCCAAGTCAGTTTTAAGGCAAGGCAAAATCAACAATTCAGCTTCCTTGTGTGAGTAATTGTATCACGTGATAAGCAAAACCAAACTTCGCAGCCAACCCTACCCAACTAAGAAAAGAAAGTTACAAAGATGATTCTACTAGAAATCTGCAACAAGATCGCCAGTGAGCTCGATTTGATTCCATATCGCACAGAGTTTCTAATAAAAAATTATGATGCGCATGTTGACCCCATCCTGGTAGACGAGTGAGTCCTATACTACCCAATTTGGATGTAAGTGACTTCAACTGTTTCTGCCACGTCAAAATATGTCCATATTGTTTCTTAAGCCAATCTGACGCTGGATGAGAAAACAGAGCTCTACCGGGAAACAGAATTGAGAGCATATACAAAACGTGACTAAGCCAACGACGTTGATGGAGCCTTATTTGTTTCTCTAACGAGGATAACTTGTTGGCAGATCCAAAAATACGCCTACAGATATCAACGTTAGTTATTCGGTCGAACGCCTGTAAGTGTCTAAAATAATCAACTCTAAAAAGACAAGTCTGACTAGCGTATAGTCAAAATGGGCGTACAAATGCATTGTAAACACGACCTTTAAGGCAGAGTAGAATATTCGCGTTTCTCCATAAATAGTCAAGGTTATAGAAATCTACTATAGCTTTCGCTATTCTCATTCTCGCATCGTCAGACATATTTCCTAAATTATTGATAGAGCTCCCAAGATATGTAAACTATCTCTCTGCAGTCGCAGAGTTTGAGTAAGTGGTGGGTGATCCTGTGCAAGTGTCTTATATTTATAGGATATGTATTTCATACCGAAAGAGGGAACACCGTATGCTAATCTATTCAAGGTAACTGAGCAGAATCTCTTTTGTCTAATAATATGACGAAAAAATCTGCATATTCAAGATCGACTAGTTTAGCGCCCAGAACTTTAATACCTGCATCCTGATCGTATGGTAGAGAATTATTCATGATAGCATCTATTACATAATTAACAGCCTTAACGAACAACACTTCAGGTCATAAAGTTGTACGTTAATTCGTTGTAAACCTTAACACGAAAAGAAATATTTGTGTAAAGAGCGTGTATAATATTAGATAATTTTAGAAGCACACCACTTTTCGATAGAATATAAAATGAAATATTGCGATCCACCTAGTCAAATGCACCTTTGAAGACAGTTATAGTGGGACAGCGACATAAAAGTCGCCGTTCAATAACATGCCTTGACGAAAAATATAGTATATGTACAACCTCGTCCTGAGCAAAATCCGGCCTCTTCGGCTCGACGTAGGAAAATCGAAGCAAGTCAAACTTAAAGCACTATGATTATCACACGAATAACGATTTTTTAAAGATAGAAATGATGGTCGACTCAATCCAATCAAGTGGTACGGTCTCATCATTCTATACATTATGAAAAATTTTTGTCAACGCTCCCAAAAATATATCGCCACCATCCTTAATTAATCTCGTTCAAGAAATGCTGAGTTAGAAATGCGGGATTGGGCAATTAAGCATATATATATATATATATATAAATATATATATATATATATATATATATATATATATATATATATATATATATATATATATATATATATATATATATTGCCTTTGATAAAAGAATGTTCATTGATAATATATTTATTAAAAATTTCCCACCAACCAATCATGCTACTTAGGGATCCAAGTAGCAAAATGATTCTCTTTGATATATAGCACGATTATATATATACGATTATACTATTATATACAATATATTTTTTAATACAAAAACATTTTATTACTTATATAAAACTAATTTTAAGAGCAATCATGCACATATGCTACATAGAAATAAATAAAGATAAACTGAAAACAGAGACGATGCAGAGCCAAAACTTATAAAAGTAACAATTAAATCAATAAATTTTAAGTTATCAATTAACTCACAAAAAATATGGCATAAATCAAAAACCAAAGTTAGCATCTTCATCTAGAAAAGCAAACAAAGACTGCGCGTGTAGTTATAAAATTATTTAATCCAAGTTTTAGGACTTTTCATTTACATCACTCCAATATAGTATTAAACTAGGATAAGGCAACACCATAATACTTTAAAACGATAGAACAATCAGACAAATTCATATTGATTGAAAATAATTTGATTTGATTCCATTCTACTACAAAGTGAAACGGGATTGTAAATATATCGATGATTAAGCTTCACAAAAAGGTAAGTATAAAGTTGGACCAATATTAGCAGAGTGAGGTTTTGTAAATCAGATTACTGACATTATAAGTCAACTGGATGGACCATCTGGCAAGCCTACGTTATGTCAAAAAATAACCAGAAAAATATTCATTTCTTTTATTTTCTAAGACTTTCTAACCCTACACAAAAAATATATTTCACGAAGTTAGTCATTTGAAAACTTCTCACCTATATCACTATGATCGGTAATTTTTTTAATAAATTGTTCCTGAATCCGTCTAGTAGAGCCCAGCTTCATATCTTACTCCTTATAAGAACTTAGCGTGAGAGACGACGATCTTCGTTGATCTTAGTGTTCAACCAATCCCTTAAGACAGTTCTTTAAACTGATCATTACACATTCTAACCAAAAGGAAAAACATAAACTCGTAGATACATCAGGAGTGAATGAAATCCCAAGTAAAGACTGTAAGCTTAGGCACGTGGGTGAAAAATTGCACCCAATTCAAACTGTGAAGTGGAGAACATACAGCTAAGTATGAAAGCGAAACTAGATTCGATCTTGTACGCTTTTCAGTTGAAATTGGGCACACAAGTAACTGGGCTGATTGTAGACGCATAGCCAAATGCAGCTGTAAAAGACAATGAGACTAATTATGGAATCTACTGAACTAAAGTCAGAAGACGATATTATGCATAAAACAGCAGTTGAAAAATCGCTAAGTTCCATATGTTACACAATAGTCACTAATGGTAGGAAGTAATGATTATATGAATCAGAATAGAAAACCAGCTCCCCCAAAAGATGAAGAATATTTTGTTAAAATTATATTACACGTGATTTCATAAATTTATTACTTATTAATCACAACATTAAACTAATATCCGTAAAGATTAAATTTTTATTTCTAGTCATATTATTTTATCTATTAACTAGGGTCTTCGTTGAGTTTAAAACTTAGTAATGGGCTTCTATCTTATTTATCACCTTTTAACATTGTACTGTTCAACACCTGTTGAAACTCACAGATTTCTCCATATTTTATATTTAGACCACATTACAGAGCTCCGATGATACCGTTAACCCCATTCGGCTATAACTACTGCCCCAGTGCCAATGAAAAATTCAATAAAATTGAATACTAGGATTTAGTGACTGAAAAAAAATCAGAACACAGATTACTTATATAGCCACACTGTACAATAATTAACAAAAGAGTTCAATAAGCGGTATGTTAAAAATAATACAATCTGCATGTTAGCCGATGCTCCCATATAAGAACATTACAAATTGTATCTACGCAACATTCCCCAATTCTCGCTCTCGGTCTCTCACTCTCTCTCATTCCCTCTCTTTCTCGCCATTACTCTGGATAAATTTTCAATTCAATATTACTTTCTCACGTGGCGCAATGCCTGTTCTCAAATGATAGATTAAATGTGCCGTTTTTTAATTCAACGAACATTAGTTGCGCGGCAAATTGTAGAGTGTACGTGATGTGTTCCTAATAAGGAAAAACCGACCTACTGTACAATGCAAAGTTTATACTGGCAAATGTATATATAATTTGATTGCTGTTTATATCAAGCTCGCAGCCTTGATTTAAATAATTGTTTTCATCACCTGCGCAATCAATGATTGTTCAAAGGAAATGTTATCAGATCTTCAAATGTATTATCTTCATACCTTAATTTTAGTTTTTATTTTACAAACACTTTGATCAAATATCCTGGCACGAATTTTGCTACTGGTGTATTTGTATTACATTACTTTCTTTACTAAACATTGAGATCACCCAGAATCGCGTTATTTCACATAGCGATTTGTGAAAATATTCTGACACGTGCCAAGAGAAATTTTATATTCAGAGGCTGAAGGACGCCATTTGTCGTTGCGCCTTACGCTACGTCTGATGTTCGCTACAAAATAATAATAAAAATTCCGCATAACTTTTCAATACTGGTCCATTATTAGCGTTTCACATTTATCATAAACTGTATCAAACCCCAAAACGAAACCGCGTGAAACGCAAAAAAAATTATATCTGAACTTCTAGCCATTGCTAGTAGAGAAATTAGGTCAGAGTAAAAGGTAATACTACTGCAGTATGTTCTGCATTCTGTGGCGGCATACGTAGATACAATAAAAAAACAACCTATATTAATATTCCTGATATACGTTTAACTGCGTAGTAACACGTAATGTTAAATGTATAGTGACCGATTTGGAGCAAGTGTGCCAGACGCGAAAGGCAAATTTCGGCTGCTGAAGGAACTTTAGCCAATGACATTAGGGCAGATAGTTCTCATCAGCCTTAGTTGGCAGACTGTTTAAGAGAAGGAAATCTTCGAATACGAACCATCCTCACTAGGAGCGGGCGACCTAGTGTTCTTTTACAGACCACATATAACCATGAACGATACAAATTAGTGACTACATACTGCATCGGCCGTCACGCAGTATAAAACGGTCGCCTAATCTTCTGAATCGTGCAAGATGGATAAGCGCAATCAGGATACTGCAATATATCGGAAACGTTCTTTTATATACTATGAATATGGTTGTTATTGATTATATCACTGAGTCCAAAATGGGGTTGCCAAATATCAAAAATAGTTTAAGTAAACTATCATTTATTAAACCTAGGTTAGGTATTAACATGGGCGCATTTTATGCGCGAACATTAAAACAACTTCGACAATAAGTAGCTCATGCATGTACGTTGGATAAATTAGAAATCGCTGTATTTTGCGTATCTGAAACCAGAATAATGGAACCTATGTGCATTGCAGAACTGGGTGCACAATCCTTATCTACGCCTTATTGGCTTCGACCATCTGAAGCCGGTAAATAGGGCGTCGATATTGTCCTTAGCACACGTGCTGAAGATCCTTTAATTAAATGGATCCCTGTAAATAGACGACTAAAATCAATGCACATAACCGCAATCAACATTGCCTTTTCATTGTATCTGTATACACTCCTAATGACTGCAGCACAGACGAATTCAAGGACGCTTTCTACTCCAAATTAAGCTCCTTACTAAGTAGAAGAAGAATTTCAGATCTAGTCTTGGTTATGGATTCCATAAATGCTCAAGTTGGGCGCTTAAGTAACACACAATTTCATTTAGGTGGAAGATAAACTTTAAGCTCGACGCGCAATGATAATAGTGATGGGCTTTTTGATAGCTACTCGGAACATTGATTATATATTAGTACAAACTTCAGACGTAGTGTAGATTTTGCGCCACATGGCGTCCTCCAGCTCCCGGACAACGGTGGACTCAAATAGACCATGTCGCAATTAGTCATAGATGGTGTAGTTGCATCCAGGATTGTCATTATTTTTGGAACACTTATGTAGACTTGGACCATGCACTTATTCGTTTTGGATTTGCGCTAAAAATTTCCGGAAAAATAAATAAGAATAATTCCAAAATAGATGTAAGTAAACTCTAAATGATGTCCTTCCGACAAAAATATGAAGATATTCCAAAGTCAAGGCCAACTGGCCTTCGTGGCGAAAATTAGAATATATTTTGGACCGAGGTAAGTTCGACTATGCACAATGCAGGTACTACTGTATGTGGCATTGCAGTCCACCGTATAAATATTAATTGGTTCTCTGTAATATCTATGGAGATAGTCGAAACTATGCACCAAATTCCGCCTGGCTCGGCTCATAATAATACTCGTTGCAATGTAAGACGCCAACTTAAGCGCAGTCTAGATGTCGATATCGAATCGTTTTGGACCGGAAAGGCTGAAGAAATGGAAGAAGCGTTCCGTCAGGTAATAGTCGCTGTTTGCTTCAACAAATTCATGCAGCAGGTCCGAGAAAATTAAAAGCGAGCGACACAATAGATGATTATAACAACCAACTTATAAACGATAAAATAAGTCTTGTTGATAGGTGAGCTGAACACTTCAAAATCAATTTTATTGGGCACGTATATCAGCCTTAATCCTCTAAATAAAGTCCGTAATATCATTGTGGAATGTTGACCTCGAACAACCATCGGAGTTAGAGATACGGGATGCAATCCTATCTCTTAAATATCACAAAGCCACTGTCCTGTTGATTTGCTTCCTGGTTAATTTAATAATTGTGGCAGCATAATTTCGGGAGTGTTTTTATATGGAATGAATGAGCTGATCATTATTCCAAAAAGGCAATCCAAAAAAGGCAATCGTAATTATTTTGATAACCATCGTGGCATAAATTTGATTCCATTCGTGTCTAGGTTAATTGCTTTGATTAACCTACGTCATCCTGGTGCTTCACATAAATCACATATTAGAGAAAAACAGGCCGGATTCCGCTCAGAACGAGTTTCCATAGATATTATTTTTACGTTAAATCAAGTTCTTGAACAGCGACACTTATATTGTCATCCCACAATAATCGTCTTTCAAGAATTCAAGGTTGTGTTTTGCTAGGTGGATCGCAATTTTTAAATTGTTTATTCTGTCAAAAAGTGGTGTGCCTACAAATTTTGTTAGTAATATACACGCTATCTACACAAATAATTATTGTCGTGTTATGGCCAATAACGAAATAACTCACTACTTTACTACCAGTATAAGTAAACAATAATGGATTGCGCGGGTGGTGGTAACAATTCTTTAAATAAAGTTTGCGAGCTTTAA
Source organism: Eudiplozoon nipponicum (assembly GCA_029291075.1). Lineage (NCBI taxonomy): Eukaryota > Metazoa > Platyhelminthes > Monogenea > Mazocraeidea > Diplozoidae > Eudiplozoon > Eudiplozoon nipponicum. The sequence continues at coordinate 29,214 of JAQBSW010008436.1, forward strand.
GTAAACACCAATCCCATTGTATTTAACTAGTCGTTGAACAACATAACAAAACTACCGCCAGTCGCAACGCACTGACGCGTTTCGACTTCCATGATCATCATCAGAGTACGATGGCAAACTGACTAGCGAGGATCAAACCGCATTGCATATATATGGAAAGCAAAATTGAATATGTGGCTCTCACCTCTAGTAGTCTTGTATACATTGTATGTGACTGTAAATATCGGCTGCACAATTTCTATGCAGTCACGAACATTAGCTGTTTATTCGACGACTGGTAAAATACAATGGGATTGGTGTTTACTTCACGCTCGCAAACTTGATTTAAAGAATTGCTACCACCATCCGCGCAATAAATTATTTTTCAATGGTATTGTCTATATATATAGATATATATATTTATGTGTGTGTATGGAGAACGCTACAACCAGCTAATGTTCTTGACTGCATAGAATTGTAATATTTCCAGTCATTCACAAAGACTGCAAGAGGTGAGAGCCGCATATCTAAATTTGATTTCCATATATATTCAATGCGGTTTGATCCTCGATAGTCGGTTTGCCGTCGTACTCAGATGATGATCATGGAAGGTCGAAACGCATCAGTGCTTTGCGACTGGCGGTAGTTTTGTTATGTTGTGCGACGAGTGGTAAAATACAATGGGATTGGTGTTTACTTCAAGCTCGCAAACTTGATTAAAAGAATTTTTACCACCACCCGCGCAAGCAATTACTTTTTAATTGTATTGTCCATATATATGTGTGTGGCGAAAGCTATAACCAGCTAATGTTCGTGACTGCATAGAAATTGTGTAGCCGACAATTCCAGTCACGTACAATGTATGCAAGACAACTAGTGAGCCGCATATCAAATTTTGCTTTCCATATATATGGAATGCGGTTTGATCCTCGCTAGTCAGTTTGCCATCGTACTCTGATGATGATCATGGAAGGTCGAAACGCGTCAGTGCGTTGCGACTGGCGGAAGTTTTGTTATGTTGTTCGACGAGTGGTAAAATACAATGGGATTGGTGCTTACTACCAGTAGTTGTGTTCGTCGAGATTGTTCATTTCCTCATTTTGTTTAATTATGTAATTTATGCAACTATGAACAGGATTCTCACATACGTTCAGGATGCATGTGTTGAAGTTCCCTCAGGCGGAAGATTGGTCGATCTTGACAATGTAAATTTTCTTGTATTATTATTCTAAAATCGAGATTACAGGATCACAAACCACTCACTACGACTTGACACTGCAGAATGAAGATTTGAACAATTTTGGCAGCTTTACATACCTTAGGAGCTTTATCAATAACGTAGGCAATATTTCTGACGAGGGGAGAATGAGAAACGCGAAAGCTAGAGTAGCTTTCTCCAACCTTCGCCGTTTATGGAGAAACTTTAATTTTCCACTGTGGCTTAAAGATCGTGTGTATAATGCAGTTTTACTATACGCTAGTGACACTTACAGGCATTCGACCATCGTTGTTTAAGAAGCATAGCACATGTTGGTCACCAACAACGAATAACCAACGTTGATATCTGTAGACGCATTTTTGGATCTGCTTATAAGTGTTCTTCGTCAGAAAAACAAATAAGGCTGCATCAACTTCGCTGGCTTGGTCACGTTTTGCGTATTCCCTCAATTTGATCGCTCAATACAGTTGTTCTCTCATTCAGCGCCAGATTGGCGTAAGAAACAAGGTGGGAAAAATTTGACATGGACGAAATAGTTGAAGTTACTGACGTCCAAATTGGGTAATATAGGACCCACTCATTATTTTTCTTTGTTAGAAACTCTGCGCGCTTTGGCATAGAATCGAGCTCAGTGGCAATCATGTTGTAGATTTCTAGTAGAATCATCTTCTTAACCTTCTTTCCTTAGTATGGCAGAATTAGCTGCGAGGTTTGGTTTTGTTTATAACGTGATAAAGTGCAACCTGCAAGGAAGCTTTATTACCGGTTTTGCCTTGCCTTAAATCTGACTTGGCCATAATGGTGTTGTGTAGAGGTTAAATTTACCTCACTTCTGTGAGTTATTTAGACCAAAATACTCTCTCTCATACTTTCTCGCAAATCTCACTGATAATTTGAGTTCCCAAATTTTTTTTGTCGTTATTTTTCAAATTTCTTGTTTTTTCGTTTTGATTCCTATGTTTATATGGCAGTGAAGCATTATTTACTATTGAATTTTGTATGGATGTTCATGATGATTATTTGTAATATAGGCCTTTTGTTGACGCTGAACCGTATAATTTAAAGTGCGAAGTCTGGAATTAAATCGACAGACAAGGTCCAGATGGTAAAGCTGGTAAATTCCGGCTTATTGATATAGGCTCCTCCGATGTGCATCGTTCATGAGAACTGAATCTTCGTTTACGTTTACATTTTTATGTTTTCAGTGTGATAAAATCGGTAAAGATGTCTCATCTATGACACAAGTGTGTGCTTCAATACTTAAAAGAATATAGCTTGAAACCTAGTGAATTATCCTCCTTCAGAAACTTAACGGAGACTAGCTACAAGGCTAATATGCTGAACTATTAGAACATTTTTATCATAATAAAAATTCTAGATTTCACATAATAGCTCAATCGTATCTTTTAAGAATAATTGAAAATATAATTACGCATTCGATAATCTGTACGATTTATACCCCAATGCTGAGATTAGATAAAGCGATCTAGTTAATTATCAATAGCTTTATTAATAAGACTGCCACAAATGGACCATGAGAATGAGGAATGAAATGCAATTAACACTAATTTAGACTTCGAAATGTAAATATCTCTAGACGACTTTCACTCCCAATATATTGCTATCTATTCAAGCTATTTTGTCCATACAAAAAAAATTAATACTATCGAAATAAGCAATACTTTGTTATCTTTGGACCAGTTCTGAGTTAGTGTTTCTTTTAATAATTTGACATTTAGTCTTTATTATAATTTTATAGAACGACTGAAAATTGTAAATACCATTTAAAAATTTGAATTTATTAACGTGATCACACGATTTGTCTAGCAGTTCAAAGGAGCTGTTTTATTACATTAGCTTAACAATGTTAACTAATTAGATTAAAGTGACGTAGAATTAGCTAAGATTAATACATACGGCTAAACGAAAAATTATTATTTTACAATATGTCACTATACACATCTAAGCATACACTGAAATGATATCGTAAAAACCGCAAGGAAGCTGTAATTCCGACGTAGCCGTGTCATGATGCTAACATGGCCGTAGATTTGCGCTTGCATAAATCTAGGTTGCCTCGTCTCTGTATTACGTAGGCAATTATCTTCATCTTAACAAGATCATCATCTACACCAATCATACCCCGTTAATAATTTTTTGCTTTTAGATTATTATATTTGTCATTTAATCCTTTAAAATATTTTTTTCATTCCATACAGCTATATGGCAGTGAGACATCAGATATTAAAGGTGTCTGTATTTCGATCTGTGTTGGTTATGATGATGAAAGGACAACTACATATATCGCACGATGGGTTCTAGAAGAGCCTATGCCGATAAGATCAAATTAAATCACTTTACATACTGGATCCGCCTTCCCCAAGGTTCTCGTAGATTCTCGCCCATCCACATACTTTAGAGATGGTAGAGATGTCACGTGTTCAGAAGATCGATATCTTAAAAAATTGTATTCATCACTTTTCATCATTTCCAGCTAGACAGAAGTCAAGTGACTAATGTTTCACTGCCATATAACTATAAGGAGTGAAAAAAAAGTATATAAGTGAATTTAGATAAATTATTATTGAGATTTAAGAGAGAGGGAGAGAGGTAGAGAGAGAAGGAAAACCTTGCTACTATGAGTAAATTTATCAGGATAACTCCCAGAAATGAGGCAAACTAAACCTCTCCACAACACCATTATGGCCAAGTTAGCATTCGGGCAAGGCGAAAAAACATGTCGATTTCTAATTTATCCAACGTACGAGCAAGAGATTCTTCCTGTCCAAGTTGTTTTAATGTTCGCATATTAAATGCGCCTACGTTAAAACCTAACTTAGGTTTAATGAATGATCGTCTACAAGAACCATTTTCGATATTTGGCAACCTAGTATTGGGCTCAGTGTTATGATCTAAACCAACCACTTGATCCAAAACGGTTTGCATGCTTCCAAAGCTGTCAGCAAGGAGAACAACATCGTCTGCGTAATCAACATCCGTCAGGCACAGGTTATTTGATGCTTGAACGCCTCGGAACCCAGTTAGCGCGTTGCTCAGAATCCAGTCAACCGCATAATTGAACAATATGGGTGACAAGGGACATTCTTGTCAAACCCCTGTGTGCAGACTGAATTCATCCGATTCTTCTCCGTAAACACGGACTCTGGCTTTGGTGGCTGCATAGTAGGCCTTGATCAGATTGTCGAGTTTTATGGGCATTCCGTCGAGCAGCATGATGTTCCATAGGGAGTCGCGATCAACAGAGTCAAAAGCAGGTCGGAAATCAATGAAACAAGCGACGGTTGGTTGTTGAAATTCGTTGCGATGTTCCAAAACTCGCCGTAAAGTAAAGATCTGATCAACACAGCCTTTGCCTGGACGGAATCCACCCTGATTGGGACGGGTACGGGCATGCCGCTCATTACAGAAGCGGTTCAATAGAATCGACGCCAACAGCTTGGATGCGGTGTTGAGAAGACTGATACCACGGTAGTTTTCGCACCTTGATCTATCACCCTTTTTGGGAAACGGTAGCAGGATTGGCATTCCGAAGTCTGACGGGCATGCTTCCTGTTCCCAGATAGAAGAGAACAGTCGATGGATTGATGGCAGTAGTGTGCCTATACAGGCCTTGTAGATCTCTGCAGGTATTCCATCTTCACCGGGGGATTTCTTGTTCTTCATGCGCTGGATGGTCGTAGCGATCTCAGCCTCAGTTGGGGAAGAGCAGTCCAC